>VXBQ01005221.1:4832-42044 GCA_013400175.1 Phainopepla nitens
AGGGAAAGGAAGGGAAAGGAAGGGAAAGGAAGGGAAAGGAAAGGAAAGGAAAGGAAAGGAAAGGAAAGGGAAAGGAAAGGAAAGGGAAGGGAAGGGAAAGGGAAGGGAAGGGAAAGGGAAAGGGAAAGGAGCTCATGCAAGAGCAGGGCTGTGATCCTGTTCCTCTGGCTCTCAGCTTCATCAAGGACCGCTCCAAGGCCAGCGGGCTGCCCATGAAGAGCAAGAAGGCCTCGAGCTTCCACGAGTTTGCCCGCAGTACCAGCGACGCCTGGGACATCGGGGATGACGAAGACGAGGATTTCTCCTCCTCCTCGTCCTCTTTGCAAACTCTGAACTCTAAAGTGGCCAAGGCTGCAGCAGTGCAGGTTCTGGAGAACCACAGCAAGCTGCGGGTGAAGCCCGAGCGGTGCCAGGCTGCCCTCGGGGACCTGCCCACCAACTGCAAGGTCATCAAGTCCAGCAGCGAGGCCCAGCTCTCCAGGAGCTCTGGTAAGAGCCACCTTCAGCAGCAGCCTCCTGCTCCAGTGCTCTCTTACTTGGCCACTGAACTCAACTGCTCGTTGCTACTCCCAGCGTGGGCAAGAGGCTGTGACGCAGCCTGTCAGCACAGCAGAGGCTTTTTCTTCCTTTTAGTGTCCTGTACTCCAAGGAGCCATTTTCTGAGGCCTGGCTTTAATGCTTGTGTCCTCAGCTGCTCAGTTTCCTGCATACAGGCATGTCTGCCCCAGAGTGTTCCATCTTCTGGGTGCTAAGTCAGTTTTGACATCTGTTAAGTTCTTGTTGGGACTTGCTCACTGTCTGCTCCCACAGTGGTTTGGTGTGCTGCTCTTAGCAAAGGTCTGGGTGAGGTGTTGGCACAGCTTGGGCAGGGCATTGGGCAGCAGCAGCCCCTGCTCACTGGGCCTTGTCTGTGCAGTGACAGCACCTCAGGAGGTGGCACTGGCAGCCCGTCAGCTGCTCTCTCTGCACTAGCAATTAACTTGATTGGTGTTTGGATCTGGAGAGCAGAGCAGATCTGAACGTCAGTTCTGCCTTGTCTCCTGTGTCCTACCCACATGCAGAGGGAAGTCTGGTCCACTTGCAGCCAGGTGTCTGGATGCAGGAGGAAGAAAACGAGGCAGAAATGGGGGAAGTGGTGGAAGGGCCACAACAGATGCCTGTGAACTGCTGATGCATTGGAGTGGACCAGTGGTGCTGTTCAGTGGTGCTGAGGAGCAGGAGGGTGAAATGTGCAGTGGCTGGGGGAGCGAGGCGGGGTTGGAGAGGTGGAACCTCCTTCCCCAGCTCAGTGCAGCATCTGCTCCTTGCCAGAGGAGGCCTGTGTGCGGAGCCCCCTGCAGAAGCAGCAGTCCCTCCCCCTCCGGCCTGTCATTCCCCTGGTGGCTCGGATCTCTGACCAAAACGCCTCCGGGGCTCCCCCTATGACCGTGCGGGAGAAAACGCGCCTGGAGAAGTTCCGGCAGCTCCTTTCCAGCCACAACACCGACCTGGGTGAGTGGGGCAGGATGAGGGTGCCTCTGGGTGGGCAGAGGGGGCCTGCTGCCTGCATCAGGTGTGCCTTGGGGTGGAAAAAATCACTGCCTGCAGTTGTACCAGATGGGTGTTTGCAGGAATCGCTCTGCTGGCAGATGGTGATGTCCCTGATCATTCTCCATCTTGCACATGATCACTGGGGACTGGTGGGCTCTGCATGAGAACTGAGCTCCTGGCACATTGGTGACCCTGCAGCTCCCAGTTCTGTGCCTGAGCTGGGCTGAAATCATCTCTGCTCTCCTTGCAGCAGACCCACATCCCCAGTCACTGCTAGCGTGGGAGCCTTCCTGGAGGCTCATTGTCTCCAGAGCCTGCAGGAGCAGACTGGGCTTTCCTCTCCTTCTAGGTGTAGTGGTGCCTGGACGTGCCTAGGATCTAATGCATTGCCACCACTGTCCGTTTGCAGATGAGCTGAGGAAGTGCAGCTGGCCTGGTGTGCCCAGGGAGGTCCGGCCTGTGACGTGGAGGCTGCTGTCAGTAAGTACTGGGAGCTGAGACCCCACAGTCTGGGAGACTGTGCCACCCCAGGGACACGTGCTCCCACAGCTCCCTGAGTCCCACAGCCAGCTTGGCTTGTGAGTCCCCAGTGCCCAGCTTCCAGGTGAGCTGTAGGGTTTTTTTGGTCAGAGAGTGCCATTCTGTGTCCTCTTTTAGCTCAGACTGGTGTGGGAATTGGGTGGTTCACTCTCTTTTGAGGAGCTGTATCTGATGAAGCTGGATTGCTCCAAGATCTGGGGCTGGGAAGGCCAAATTCCATGAAAGCTCTTTCCCCAGCTTTGCTTGTTGTCCCCAGTGCCCAGCTTCCAGGTTGAGCTGTAGGGTTTTTTGGTCAGGGAGTGCCATTCTGTGTCCTCTTTTAGCTCAGACTGGTGTGGGAATTGGGTGGTTCACTCTCTTTTGAGGAGCTGTATCTGATGAAGCTGGATTGCTCCAAGATCTGGGGCTGGGAAGGCCAAATTCCATGAAAGCTCTTTCCCCAGCTTTGCTTGTTGTCCCCAGTGCCCAGCTTCCAGGTTGAGCTGTAGGGTTTTTTGGTCAGGGAGTGCCATTACTGCATCCTCTTAGAGCTCAAAGCCCAGACAGATGTGGGAACTGGGTGGTTCACTCTCTTTTGAGGAGCTGTATCTGATGAAGCTGGATTGCTCCAAGATCTGGGGCTGGGAAGGCCAAATTCCATGAAAGCTCTTTGCCCAGCTCTTGAGATGAGTGCCTGGTGTTTGTGGGGGCAGGATTTCAGGGGCTGGTGAGGGAGGGGCCCTGCCCTGAGCTGGGCTGTCCCACTGCAGGGCTATCTCCCCGCCAACTCGGAGCGCAGGAAGCTGACCCTGCAGCGCAAGAGGGAGGAGTACTTCGGCTTCATCCAGCAGTACTACGACTCCAGGAACGAGGAGCACCACCAGGACACCTACAGACAGGTAGGAACCCTCCTCCTGCCTTTCTGCTGCTTGTCCCCATGGATGGGGTCATGCCAGGACTTGCTCTAGCTGTAGCTAGGAGGAGTTTTCTCTTTGGGGAGAAGGCGCCGTGGTTCTGTCCTTGTTAGTTTAAGCTTTTCCTAAATGGATCTAAACTAAATTTCAGCTCTGAGCTACCTGCCTGCACATGAGCAGAGCAGATTGTAGATTATCTTCTCAGTACAGCTGTCATCTGTAGCCCTCACTTTGCTTGTCAGCTCTTGCCTGGGGCAGCACTGATGGTGGATTCCCCTCAGTTAGCCTGTGACAAGTTACTGTGCCCCTGGAAAGCACAGCTGGTGTGTGTAACCCACCTTCTTTTCCAGATCCACATTGACATTCCAAGGACCAACCCACTCATTCCCCTCTTCCAGCAGCCACTGGTGCAGGAGGTAAGGGAGGGGTGGAGCTCCTGCCCTGCATTTGCCATGGGATGTGTGTGTGGAGTGGGGCCAGCACTGCTCCTAGGGAGTTCACTTTGTGGGGAAACTTCCCTGCCTGACAGCTCCTGATGCTAATACCTCCTGGAACTGTCTGGTCTTGGCCCATTTTTCTGGAAGACATCAGCCTTGGAGCTTGAGGGTTAGGAGATGATCTCTTCTTTGGCAAGATGTAGCCAAGAGCTGGTAAAAGCAGGTAAAAAACCTGAAGCTTTTGTTTTGAGACAAATTGAACCAGAACACAGGATAGTTCTGTTTTACTTCAAAACCTCTTTTATGGGAGCAGCCCAGGCAGGGATGGGTTCAAGAGGTGGCCAGGAGATGTGAGCACCTGTCCTCTCTGGAAACAAGCTCAGTGTGTGTGTGTGGTGTGTCAGAGCATGCTGTGCAGGGAGTTGGGGCAGTCTGGGAACGTTGGTTGTTGTGAGGGAGCTGCCCTGTTGGGAATTATCCTGATCCGTGGTGTTTTTCTGGAAGTACTGTGCTGATACCTCATCTTCCTACCTGATGATCAGCTAAGGAGGGAGCTCTGCCAAGAGGCAGCCCTGTCCTGTGGATATTAAGCTGTCTGGGTCTTGAAAAGTTGGGTGTGCATTTCTTCAGGCAGAGGTTTTGGTGAGGAGCCTGAGCTGTCCTGTCTGAAGAGTGGCCTGTGTGTGGGATCCTGACACAGGAGTCTCTCCGAGGACCTCTATGCTTCTAACATTAACTACTGCTACAGAACAGCCTGTCAGTGCATGGGCTGCACTCCCTGAGCTTAGCAGTTATGCTTTTCTGCCTACCCTTGGTGCATGGCTAATGCAGGTACCTGCTTTCCCTGGTTCTTCCCTAGATTTTTGAGAGAATCCTGTTTATCTGGGCCATTCGCCACCCAGCCAGCGGCTATGTGCAGGGCATCAATGACCTGGTCACCCCGTTCTTTGTTGTGTTCCTCTCTGAGCATGTTGGTAAGTGACACTTGCTGCTCTAAGAGTTCCTGACCTTGGAGTTTGACGAGGTGTGAAGTGCTGGCATGAGGAAAACTTGCTCTGCTGGAAAAGGAGATGATGTGCTCTTCCTTCAGAGTGCCTGGGCCAGGCTGGAGTTGTATTTTGACCTCTTGCCCTATCTCTGCTCCCTGGTTGAATTGACTTCAGATTCATAACCTTGCTGAGCCCAAGGGAAGGTGAAGTGCTAAGGGTGGGTTTGCATTTCAATGCACTTAACAACCTCACAGCTTGGAGGGGAATGGGATCTTCTGTGCTCTGAGGGAGCTCAGGCAAAGCCCTGATATACAGAGTTGGAGAAGGGTCTTGCTCTCAAAGCTTGGACTTGGCAGACAGTTCCTGCTCTAGGAGGAATGAGTGAAGTCTAAAGAGACCCTGCTGAGAATGTAAAATAGACTGTTTAAATACAGATTCCCTCCCTTGCTGCTAGGACAGGTGTGTTTCTCAAACTGACCGTTTCAGAAATCAAACTGACTTCTCCCTGCTGCTTCTGGAGTTCTTGTCAGCCACTTGCTTTTAGCTGGAGATCAGGTCCTTTCCACCCGTGGTGTTTTTATTCTTTCTCTGGCTCTAGCTGTGTTTTGGAGTTGACATTAATGCTGGGATGTCATAATCCCTATGTTTAAAAGCTCTTAGTGTTCACTGTAAATACAAGGACAAAGGAATTTATAAGACTGTGTTAGTGACAGAAATCCTGCTGAATAAATATTTTTAAGGTCTGATCCAAAAGCTGAAGTGAGTGAAAGCCTTGCACTGTCAAGCTAAGGCTTTGTAAACTACTGTAGAGTACTGATCAGCCTCTGCTGAGGAGCTGGGCCACCCTGCTTGCCACTGAGACAGCCAGAGTGCTCGGGCTTGGTCCCTGGGAGGTGCTCTTGCTCCTCAGCCTGAAGGAGAGGGCACCAAGTGTGGCTCTGCTGGCAGCTGGAGTGAATTCCCTTCTGTGGGAAGAGCAGGTCAGATCTGAGCAGGTTCCCTTTGAGAGGCTTCTCCTGTGGCCTGAGCAGCATCCATGGCATTCAGTCCTGGCAGAGCCTGCTCAGGATTGATTTATTGGGTTAGGAGCAGAGCTGTGCACAGTGTGTGCCCTAGGCAAGAGGGGAGCTGGTGTGAATCATCAGAGCTGCCTCTGGGTACCTGGTGTGACTTCCTGCAGTCCTGTACCCTGGTGGGTGTCAGGGATTAGCTCTCCCTGCATTGGCAGCAGACTTCATGCTGCATTGGCCCTGGTAGGCTGTGTGCTGGGTTTGTGCTTCTCCCCATCTTCCAGGGCTGTTTTCACCCCCAGCTGAAGCTTCTCCCCATCTTCCAGGGCTGTTTTCACCCCCAGCTGAAGCTTCTCTCCATCTTCCAGGGCTGTTTTCACCCCCAGCTGAAGCTTCTCCCCATCTTCCAGGACTGTTTGCACCCCTGATTGTAGCTTCCTCTCTGGATGTGGCCTTCCTGTTTCCAGCTCTCTCTGAAACTTGGGTTGCAGTGAAAAACTCCTCTTCAGGAGAGCAGTTGTGCTGAATTTGGCCAAGCAACAACTCTTCTGTCTCCAGAGCCTGGGATTCAAAGCCAGCCATTAGGCCACGAGCTGTCATGGTGGCTCCCTGGTCTGTGTAGCAGTCAGAGTTAAAAGACAAATCAATAATTGTCTTTAATTTCCATGGGGAAGAGCTGGCAGTGGTCAGTCCCTGATAACCCCTCTGGAACAGGATTTAAGTCCCTGATAACCCCTCTGGAACAGGATTTAAGTCATTGATTTGGAGCCTCCTCTCTACAGCTGCCTTTGCAGTCAGGCCCTGAGGAGCAGGGCAGGGCTGAGGCTCTCCATGCTGGATCACTGATTCTCAGGATCCCTGGAGCCTGGATCAGCTCAGCCTGTGCTGCACCCAAGTCCTTGCTGCAGGAGAGGCCTTGCACAGTTTGGTAATCCTTGTGCAGCACACCCCAAGGGACAGCTCACCTTTCTGTGGGAATCCTGTTGTTCAAAGGAAATTCTCCTTGTATTTTTCAAGCTGTGTCTTCCTTGGGAAAGGGAACAGCCTGTATGGCTCAGGCAGCCCCTGAGGGCTCACACACCTCTGTGTCACCTGTGGCTATTCCCATGCTCACAGGAGAGGGTACAACTGGAAATTTTTCCCTTACATTTTCTGGAAAGTTTGCTCTGGGAAGTTGGCACCAGCACTGGCTCCATCCTCAAATCTCCTGGGTTTGCTGCCCCTGCTCTCCTTTCAGAGCAGCTTTTGTTGACCACAAGATCCCTGAAGGAGCCCAGTGTTCTGAGCTGGCTCCTCTGCTTGGCTGCCCACCATATCCCCTGGGATGATTGCACCAGAGCTTCTGAGGGGCTGTCCCCCACAGCAGGGAGCACTGCAGCTCCCTGGGGACCGTGGGGTGCCTGTGTGACAGAGCTGGCAGCCAGAGCTGGCAGGTCACAAGCTGGTGATGCTGCTTAGCTGTGAAACACAAGGCCAGGATGACACCCTGGTGTTCTGCTCAGTGCAGGGGCTTCTCCTGAAGCAGTGTCACAGGCTGGTCCCCTCTGCCAAGGTCATTGTAGACTTTGATCCATCCAAGGTCCCATGCTTTTTTGCAGACAACAAATCATCTTTTCTACAGATCAGTTAAAGTCTCTCTTTGGAGCTCACCAGCTGATTGATGTGTCTGGTTGATAATGTCTCTGGTTTTGTTACCAGCCCAAGGCTGAAACATCCTTCAGTGGGTTTGTCTGGCATCCCCTCCAAGGGCTGGAAAAGGGGAAAATGGGAGTGGGGAAAAGGAGGGTGGTTTGGGCAGGGAATGGTTAGTGGCTTAGCAGTCACTTCCAGGGGACAGCTTGGCAGCTTCCTGTGTTAGAAGCTGACACCATGGAGCAGTCAGCAGTGAGCCAACAAACTCCAGGCCCTGGTGTGCAGAGGCATTAAATGCAGCTGCCCCAGGGCAGGGTGGGAGCAGCTTGGCCACACTGCAGTGCCTTGGTGCCTTTCCATCAGCACCAAGGAAGGTGCAGGAAGGATGTGAGCCTCTCCAGCTCCTGAAGGAGGGGAACTGAAGGGAAAGCATTCACAGGAAGCTGTTTTTCCCAGCTGCCCTGCATGCTTTGGGGACTGGATGAGCCCATTATTACCTTGCATCTCCTGAGCCTGCCTGAAGGCATCCCACTGACACTGTTTGCCTCTTCTTTCTGAGCAATGCCTTGAATCCAGGGTGTGTGTGCCCCTTTGACCAGCCTCAGAAAACACCAGCTAGGCTGAGGCAGGAAGAAGCTTATCCCCAGAGTTTTCCTGTCCCTGAACTCCCCAGACCCCTTCTGCCAGTTGGGAACAGTTGCTTTTGCCATCCTGTCTGATCCAGACCTGCTGCTTCTTCCAGGTGCTGGGCAGCCTGCAGGGCACCCTTGGCAGGTTTAGCTGTGGTGTTTTCCCCTTTGCCCAACCTGGCAAGCTGGCTGCTCTCCAGCCCCAGGCTGTTCCCATCACCTGGGCAGCTCACCACAGCCCTGCTCATCGTGCTCCTCCATCCACAGGCAGGTCTTGGCTCAGGGCTCATTCCCTCAGGGCTGAGCCTGCCTCTGCCACCAGTCCTGGGTGTCCACATGTCCCTGTCCTGCTCCTTTGCCTGCCCATCCTCCTTCCTCTCTGCAAGACCTCAGGAGGGAGATGAACGCTAAACAGATTTTCCTGCCTCTCTCCCTACCTGGACCATGTGAGAGTGGCTGTAGAGAAGCCAGCAGCAGAGCGACAGTTTTGGATGGTGATGGTGATGGTGATGTACAGCTGGAACACAGCTTTGCTGCTCTTTCTGCAGTACAAGATTGTGAGATTATTGGGTTGAGCTCTTGTTTGTCCCTAAAGCTCCTGGTGGCAGTTTGCTCTGGAGCTGAGCTCTGCCCCAGAGGAGAGGCAGAGGTGGGAGCAGTGCTGGAGTCACTGGCTCTGTCCTGCCCTCCCTCCTTCAGGCAGGATCTGTTGTGTTGGTTTTCCCCAGCCTGTGGCAGTGCCTGCAGTCTGTGTGAGCCAAGAGGGTGGCCTGGCTCCAGCCCCAAGCCCCATCTTCTCCTTCTCTTGCTTGTTTCCAAGGAACATCAAAGATGCTTGCCAGGATTTCTGAGCCTCTGAGTTTGGAAATGGGCCAGCTTGGCCCTGTTACTTGATCTGATTTAGTGGCATGTGGGTGCTCTTTTCCCAAGGAGAAAAGGGAGGGAACTGCTGGGTCAGTCAAGCCAGGAGGGCCAGACCTGTGTCTCCTGTCTCCCCACCTCAGTCCCACTGCCTTCCCCTGCCTGTTTCCCCCTCCAGCCACCAGCTGAAGGTGAGCCTGGCACCTGAACAACCTGCAGGTGATTCTGCTCCAAGCTCAGCCAGCCCCACTGTCATTCCATCCTCAGGCATCTCTCCCTCACACACCCTGGGGGTTCACAATCCCATCTAAAAGCAAGGAGGCTTTTTTACTCTGTGAGAACCTTTTGGGGACAGAGCTGCCACTGACCCTTGTGCTGTCAGACTCCCACTGGGTTTGAAAAACAAACTTGCACACATCTCTGCTTCCCCCACACCGAGGGCATGGGGCAGCTTCTGTTTGCTGGAGCTCTCGTGCCAGCTGGGCTCCAGGAGAGGCAGGAACCCCAGGAAGCTGAGCCCTGTCTGCCACATGGCCCAGCTGACCCTTTTTTGCTGCCCAGGAAGATCTTTGCGTGCTTTTGGGTCCTTGCAGCTATGACTGAGGGTCCTGCTCTCCCAGAGAGCTTCCTGAATCTTTGGCAGTCCTTCCTCATGGGTGCCCAAAGCTGGCAGCCTCTGTTGTGCTGTGGTCCTGGGATGATGCTGATGGATCCAGCTGGGAGCAGGAACTGGCAGCTGCCTTGTGCTGCCCCAAGGCATGGCAGTGTTTCCTTCCCTGGTTTCTGGCTGCAGTGAAGGTTTCCCCTCTCCCAGTTCTCCCAGTGGTGCTCCCAGCTGGCAGAGAGCTGCTGTCCCCCAGGGCAGGTGTGCTCTGGCTAAAGGGGTTCCAATGTGCCTGAGCTTTGTCCCTCCACAGCCCTTGTCCCAGAAGGATGACAAAAGTGCTGTGGGATCCCTCCCGTGGTTCCCTGGGGAGCTGGACTGGGTTCAGGGCATGACCAACAAGTCTTTTGGGATTCTTCAGCTCAGCTGGAGAAATGGGTGAGTGCGTGGGGGCTGTGACTGTGCCAGGCACATCTCTAACACACAGGGAGTGTTGCAGTGCCTCCTGCAAAGCTTTGGCCTGATGAAGCCCCTGGGATTGTCCCTGGTGTCCCCCATCTCGCTGATGCTCTTCCCTCTCTGTTTTGCAGAGGAGGATGTGGAAAACTTTGACGTGACAAACCTGTCCCAGGATGTTTTACGGAGCATCGAAGCCGACAGCTTTTGGTGCATGAGCAAGCTGCTGGATGGGATACAGGTGAGCCTCTGGGGCCACAGGAATCCCTCTGCCCTCGCTGGGGTGCCAGTGTGGTTGTCTCCTCTCCCTGTCTGGGTGAGTATTCTGCATGCTCCAGCATCAGGGAGGCTTTGCTACTTCACTGAGGTGAATCTGTAAGTGAAATCCTGGGAGATGGGTGCTGTGGCTGTCCTGACCAGAGAGCTCACAGCAGGCAGGGCTCAAGAGCCCTCTCTCCTTGGCTCAGGAGAATCTCATCCCAGCTGCTGATCTGGGCTCCATCATTTCTAGCTGTTGTTAAAGCTGCTGCTTCTGACTCAGGGCCTCTCCCCACAGGACAATTACACCTTTGCACAGCCAGGGATCCAGAAGAAAGTGAAAGCCCTGGAGGAGCTGGTCAGCCGGATCGATGGTAGGTGACAGGGGAGTCTGGTCACCTGTGTCACAGCAGAGGAGGCCTCCTTTGGGACAGCTCCCAGGGCAGGGGTAGACTCTTCTTACAACACTCATGGAACCAGAGCAGGCCAGGGTCAGCCAGAAACCTCCTGGTGACAGCACGGGGTGAGGAGAGAAGGAATTTGGGACAAAAAGGTCTCAGCCTGAAAGTGTGTGAAAGGCAGTGTGGTGTGAGCAGCGTGCAGGGGCTGGGGCACTGTGAGCCCCAGGTGTGTAAGTGAAATGTGCTGTTTCAGAGCAGGTACATAATCACTTTAGGAAGTACGAGGTCGAGTACCTGCAGTTTGCCTTTCGCTGGATGAACAACCTGCTCATGAGGGAGCTGCCCCTGCGCTGCACCATCCGCCTGTGGGACACCTACCAGGTATGCAGGCTCCCCTGGCCTCCCTGCCTGGCCTGGCCTGGCACTGGTGTCCCTGTCCCCACGGGGGCAGAGGTCTCCTGGCAGCAGCTGGGGTGCTGAGGGAGACAGAGCAGTGTGGCCTCAGGATGTTCACAGCCAGCTGGGTGAGGGGTGGCCCAGGACATCTGTGTCTGGGGGGTCGTTGTCCAGCTGAGCTGCAGGAGCTCACCCAGAGTTTTGCTGTCCACAGTCAGAGCCAGAGGGGTTCTCCCATTTCCACCTGTACGTCTGCGCTGCCTTCTTGATCAAGTGGAGGAAGGAGATCCTGGATGAGGAAGACTTCCAAGTAAGACCCTGAGCTTGGGGGTGATTCTCTGGGGAAGGGGAGGGCAGGGAATTGCTCTGGTTGGGAACCCAGTTTGGACACAGACAACTGTCAGAGCTGGCTCCAAGATCATCTGGTCTCAGCTTTGCCTAGAAGTAACTTGAGCCTTGGTGGTAAGGACAGAGAACTGAGCTGTTGGAGGGTTCAGACATCCCATTCCAGCTCTGCTCACAGTGTTTGCCCTCCTGTGTGCAGCTGTAACCCTGTAACAGCACCTTTTATTCTGAGGGGCTGGGGGTGCTTCTCTGGTTCAGATTTAGACCCAAGCACATCTTGATGTTGTCCCTGAGCCTTTCAGACCTGTGAGTGTGGTGAGCAGAAGTTACTGAGCGCTGCTGCCACTGCTCAGGCCTGCACTGGGTCTGTGCTCTCTGCCTTCAGCCTCTCCAAACTAAGCATCTTCCCCTCTTCCAGGGCCTTTTGATGTTGCTACAAAACCTGCCCACGATACACTGGGGTAATGAAGAGATTGGGCTGCTGCTGGCTGAAGCCTACAGACTCAAGTACATGTTTGCAGATGCCCCGAACCATTACCGCCGATAGGCGCCCAGCCTGGCTCCTCTCCCGTGCCCGCCCCTCGTCCTGATCTGATCACTGTGGCATTTTTGTCATCCCAAGTCCTCGGACACTCCAGCCAGGAGCTGCTCCTTGCTGTACAAAGCTCACCTGAACTCTTGTCTTAACTCTGAACGTGTGCCTGTCTGCCACTCCATGCGCCTGGATGTGCCATTTGACAATTGTCAGTATTCACTCCGTGCTGGTGGCTCACGCCAGGAAAGGAGGCTTCAAGGGGCTGAGGGAGAACGTGGGGGAAGCTTTACAGATGAACTGAGCTGGAGACGAAGGCCTCCTGCCCTCTCCACTCCTTGTCCTGGGCTTGTCTGGCTGGGACCACTTGGGCTTTGCTGCTCCCGTTGCCCTGCACCACGTGTGCCCCCATCTGCTCCCTCCTCTCTTCTGACACCATTCACGCCAAGTCCCAGATGAAAATGCCTTATCAGAGACCTGCCTGGCTGCAGAATCCTTCCCCACCAGGGTGGCAGGGCAAGAAGTTTCTCTCAGGGCCTGCCTTTGCTCCGAGGGGCAGAGACCCCCCAGGCACTCTGTGGGTTCAGCAGAGAGTCCCTCGTGCCTGCCCTCCCTCCTCTCCACGCTCCTCGCCTACCTCTCCCCCAGGGCAGCGGGGCAGGCACGACCACTCCATCCACACCCCTGCAGTGATGTCTGCCAGCTTGCTGGAACTTTGGTGACTGATGTTGTGTGAGTGCAGCCCCAGGCAGTGTGTGGGGAAGGCACAGAGGGGGTGCTGGCAGGGGAGCAACATCTCAAAAACCTCCTGACGACGTCCCCGCTCCTCCGAGGCGTTCTGTGTATATTGTGTTCTTGTGTATATGGGTCAAAGATGTACAATATATGTCTTCTCTTTGTAGCAGATTTTATATTTATAACATGAACCCCTTGTTCTCCCTATCCTCTCCACGCCTGAGAAGGATGCCTGGCCGTGGTGTTGTAGGGTTTTGAACCCCTCTGAGGTGGGGAGCTGTTCCAGAGCTGCAGGTTTCTACCCCAGCGTGTTCTTGCAGTGCTGACTGTGCCCGAGGTGTGACAGAAACTCAGCTCAGGGTCTGGGCAGAGGAGGGGATGGCAGCTCCCAGCAGAAGCAAGGGAGAGCCCGTTGGAGACACAGGGTGTGCAGGGCTGGCAGTGCCTCCCCGGGCCCTGCAGGGCAGGGAGGGACAGTCCTGGAGGCAGAGTGGCTGTCCCCAGCAGCCAGGGCAGCTCTCAGTGCTGTCCCCACAGCATCCCTGGGGCTGGCCCTGCCCTGGGTGCTGTCACCTCAAACAGCTGGGGATGTTTTCCTCGGCTGAACCTCGGTGCTGTGCCACGGGCTGGAGCTGGGAGGGTGTGAGGGGATGGATCTGGGTTTCTCCCAGCACTCCTGTGGGCCAGCAGGGCTTTGCTGGCAGGGCTGGAGCCTCCCAGTCCCCCCAGGGTCCCTTTCTGTTCCCAGAGGGGAGAAAGCAGCAGGCACTGAGGCTGGGGCCAAGCATGTGACAGGCAGAACCTTGTTGCCAATAAAACTCCAAACAGTATCTCCAGAAATCACTTTCCTGAGGTGGAGTTATTTTTCTCAGGCATTTGTACTTTCTTTTTGTGTGTGCCTTTTGTTGTTTTTCTCTGAGAGACAGACCTAGTGCTCTTTAGTTGAAAACATCAATTAAAAAAAAAAAAAGAAAGAATTAAAAAAACTCCAAACAAACAAACCCTACAAACAAAACCAGCACAAGTTGGGATCTTTCCCTGCAGCATCCAGTTGTGTCTCCCCCTGCCCTGGGGACAAGAAACCCCTCCCTGTGTCACCTCCCTGTCCTTGCTCTTCCCTGCACCTGGGACCCTTGGGATGATTAAAAGCCATCATGGTAAGTTCTGGATTTCAGGACAACGTGAGCAAGGAAGAACTCTTTCTGAGGGTGGTGTTTTGTTGTTTTGGTTTTTTTTTTTTTTCCATACATTAGAACATTTATTTCTCGGAGAGAAAATATAGTCTCAGACAGTCAGATTATAGTAGGTAAAATTAGCTTTTTTTTTTCTTTACAAGCATAGATTTTCATATTACTTCTCTTATACCATCTGATATAAACAATTCTAGAAAGCAAATAAACTCACTTTCTACAATAAATAGAGCAATCTGTGCTTTACAGCAGACTGACAGTAACATTTAGGTTCTGTAGCAACAACAACAGGATATCAGCCAATCCAAATTCTAAAATCATTTAAAAACCAAACAAAATGAAAAAAAAAAAATAAAAGACCAACTCCCAAGACCTTAAAACATATACACAGGTCACTAGTCCACAGCTGAGCTACCACCTGGAAAAGTGTATGTTCCTTTAAATAAATTACACTGTGTGCATATAAAAGACCCAGCAACACAACTGAGGACTTCAAGAATGGTGACAATAGGTCTAAATAATTTAGAACATTTTACAGCTATGTACACAACATCCTTCCCTAGCCACACTCCATGGGCATTATTATCACTATTAATATTTTTACAAACTCCTATGCCCCATCTCTCTATGTTACAGGAATCTTAAAATTCCTTCAAATGCAGTTCCATGCCCCAATGTATAAGAAGTGGTATTTTAAAAAAGTAGAGCAAGTAGAAATGGCAGTGATTAATCCCTACTATTCATTATCATTCATTATTATTATTATTATTTTGACTCCACATTCTCTTCAATATGAAAAAGTTAAAAATAATTAAAAAATACTGAGTTAAAAAGCAAAATGATGATATTCAATCTACAATCTTGCTTTGCACCTTTGGCTCTTTAAAATGAGAAAGCAAAGAGGGATATGCAACAGAAGAGATCAGAGAAATCATAAAGTCCTTGGCTAATAGAAAAGATTTAGTCACCAAGTTCCCAAACATCAGTTTGTCCCTGTTTTTGTTTTTTTTTTTTTGCAATGCAAACCCAAACCAACAGGGATTGTCTGGGTTTACCTGGAGGACAACACTGGAGACCCACACACCAGGGAAGGATGTGCACGTGTGGGAGAAGTGAAACAGCAGAAGGGTCCTGTGCTCTGTCAGTGCTTGGTTTCAGTCCAAAATGTGGCAGAGGAAAACAGGGAGACAGAAAAGAGGGGGGAAAAAGGAAGAGGAGCCTCACACCAAATGTGCATAAACCAACACAAAAGATGCATCTCCCTCCGACCCTGATCAACCTCAGTGCCTGCAGAGCTGCTCCAGCTCAACAGACACCTCCAAAATTACTTCTTAAAAAAAGGAAGTTACCTTTTCTTAGGTACCGTGCTAAGTCATGATATGAAATGTTACTGCAACAAGCAGACTCACAGAAATCAGAATGAAACATGAAACTACAAAATCAGTTTCTAGGACATACATATAGACACAGATCAGGTAATTTGATTTTCATCTTTAAAGCTCTGTGCACCTGTGCATGAAACTGTGCAGGGGGGGAAAGCCACCAAAATCTCAAGCTTTTCTAAATGCAGTGAGAGAAATCTAAACATGAAAACACGAAGTACGTAGGCAGGAGAATCACAATCAGAGCTCCCAGCTACGATTCTGTGCAGTTTTTATGTGATAGGACAGTGTCATTTAAAGAAAAATGAAAAGGCCAATGATGGTTAGGGTAAATTTGGCACAAGAAAGTCCAGTTGGGATTTCTGTAAAGAATCCTGGGGGAGCCAGGTTCCCAGGAATTACCTGGAACTGGCTGATGACTCAAAACCCTGGCAGTCCAGGAGAGGCAGGGGCAGGGTGCATGAGGTCCAAACATCCAAGTGCTGTGTGCTCTGCTCACTGCAGCAACTCACCTTGGCTCCTGTCACCTGTCAGCTTTTCCTACCTACCTTACTCCCTGCAGACTACATCTCATCTCCTGCCAGCTCTCCAGCAAGACACATTCAGGAAGAAGCTGGCCGAGGGGGGGTTTTTGGCACATTTCAGGGTTCCGGGAGCAGCGCTGACAGCTCTGAGGTGCTGCACTCTGCAGAGCAGAGCTGGAGGTGGGGAGGAGCAGGAGGCCTGGCCCCAGCAGCCCCTCACAGGTAGGTGGCTGGCAGGAAGGGGTTGTCCCCCTGCACTCGGCTCAGGTGGATCATGGCTCGGTCGTAGGCCACCTGCACCGATTTGCGGATGCTGGTTTTGCGGCCCTCCATCATCTTCAGCTTGTCCACGGTGTCATCCACGCCCAGGGGAAAGACTTTGTCCCGTGGCAGCCACTGCCTGCAGCACAGAGGAGTGCAAAGACCTGTCAGGTCCTCCCCAGGAGCAGTTACCTTCATGTGATGTATTTATTTACCAGCAGTGCCCCACAGCGATGGTACAAATGTTTAAATCCCTGCCTTTGACACAGAAGAAGCCTCTGCAGCCAAAATGCCTTCTGAGCACAGTCCTCCCTCCTTGGAGTCCTTACTCAAAGCTTTCAATGCTCCTTGGAGCTCAGGGGAAGGTTGGAAATTCCTGTGTTCCACAAAGCAGCAAATACAGGGATGTTCATGGTGCAAAGTGAGTTTTTATCCCCAAGAAAGCTCTGTCTTGTTCCAAGAAGCTCTAAACATTAGTTCAGGTGGGTACAACTGTCTGAGTGTCATCCAGAACCAGGATGACACATCTCAAGCCCAGCTGACCCCAAAGGATTACTTTAATTGCAAAGTCTTGTCTGTAGCAAGCTTCTACGGTGTGGTCATTTGTCCAGGTTAACTGGACACTGAGAAATGTGTCACCCACCTCTCCTAATGACATCCAGCCCCTTGGAGCTGCACCTCAGCCACTGCTGGCACAGCTCAATGCACCTCCCACTCAGCCAAAATGGGCAATCCAGGGCAGCTCAGCTTCTCTTCACACAAAGATGACAATTTCAATCTCTGACACCCTTCTGCAGCATCACTGAAGTCAATGAAAACTGGATCTGACTCCAAGAGGGGTTTTTAGTACTTCCCTGAGGTACCTCAGCTTCCCACAAACTGCAAAAAAGGCTCTGAATGGCTCTGAAGAGTGCAAACATGCAGCAGAGCTTGTGTCCAACAAGAGCAGGGCAAAGCCAAGGACATGTTTACTCTTATTGGGAAGATAGCTTCAATTACAGTCTTGGATTTAAGATTTTGAAAACTGATGACTACAGCAACAGGAAGCATGGCAGTGCCATTGATTTTCTGCTACAAATGATTAGTCTCTCTTTGCAGAACATGCTCTTTATCAAGTGGTTCCTGTAATCAGGAACAGGGGAACAATGCTGTGTGCTAATAAAAAGCCTCAGGAGTTTGTCTCCTGACACCTTTTACCCAGAGGACACAGACACCCTCACCACGTGATGTCAACCTGATCCCCTCCCCAACTGCCCAAGCAGATGGCAAATACTTCTCCTTTTCTTGCACCTTGTCCCCATAAAATCCTGCAGAGTTTTATGCCTCCAGATGTCAGGGGAAACCTCCCCCTTGCTGCTTTACCCCTCTGTGTTTGGTTCTGCTCTATCTTCCCTCCACCCCAGCAATGTTCACCCCTTCCTCCAGTCCTTCCCTGATATCTTGGAGCTTCCCTCTCTTCCTGGAGTGCCAGCACAAACCTTCCCCAGGAGAAGGGCTCTTCAAACACCACAGGGCTTCTTTTTAAACTCCTGATATGCTATTTTACTGGAGCAGCAGAAGAAAAGGCAAGCCCAGCTCTCTTCTGTTCCCACAGCATCCCAACAGTGCAGCATCCACTTTGTCCACACCAGAAAGTGTGTTTCTGTGACCCCAGCTGCACACAGCTCCTGCCTCCTGTGCCACTGCTCATGGTTCATGTTCCCATGTGCCATTTGCTGGGCTCAGCATGCAGCTCTTACCTCTTCCTCTTCCAGCATAAATCTCCAATTTTACAAATTTCTCATTGTTTCACACCCAGATTTCAAAGACTTATTGGTAGTTTTAAGGCTCTTCACTGGTTTTTGGTTTCTTATATCTGGCTGGTTGACTGTTACCATGTGAGCATGGTCAGCAACTAATCCTAAAATCAGCAGGTTCATCCTGTCTGAAGTGCAACAACAAAAGGCCTTCAGATATTTTTCTTGCTTTGAACCTTTGTGCTTATACCTGTACATTCCATCTTAAATAAAAAATCTTCATTTGAAAACTGCTGGTACTCAGCACCTCTGAAAAATCAGCTGAGTCTAAATATGAAATAAACCCTGCATTTTGAAAATGTTAGCCTGGAAATTCCTGGCAAGTCTTTTGTGCAGCATTTTAACAGACTGCTGGTGTTCTGAAGTCAAATGCTCTCTGTAATTTGCTGTAAATTCTCTTCATGTGCCTCAGTATTTCTGTGGTGATGTGAGCTCTGGGTGAAGGATGCTGGACTGTTCACTGTGGAAGTGGAGCTGTCAGATGTTGTGCTCTTTGGCCAGGAAAAGCAGGCTGTCTTCCTTCTTTAGACTCCTCGTGCCTGCTGCATGTTTAAATTCCCCAATTCACATTCATCACAATCCCTGTATGCTCCCACACCCCAAAGATTCTGTTAAACCTTCTCCCTCACACCCACCACAGAGCTGCCTGCACACACTCACCAGGTTCTCTTGTTGTCAAAGAAAAGGACAAGGAAGAGTTTTTCTCCTGCCTCTGTCTGCCTCTGCTCCCCCAGCTTCAGGACATCCATGGGGGGCACAGGGATGGGGACTCCATTGTGCAGCAAACCCTCCCGTGGCATCTTGGGGTCAATAATCTGGGGACACAGAGGAGGAAACTAAGCACAAAATCCTTCCAAGCAAGGAACTGAATGCACTCTTTTTTCTGTTCTTTCAGTGCATCCAAGCTAGACAAATTAAGTCTACTTTGGGTGGGTAAGTAAAATTGATTGTTTTCAGTGTCTCTTTCTAAAAAATTTCAGCCTGAGGCTTCCCCTGTGGGAAGGAAGCCAGTCAGTCCCAAAGCCAAGCACCCCATTGGAAAAAGGGATGTGTGTGGTTCTGTGTGGCTGCAAATGCATTTACACTGATGTGAAATTCAGTACAAACTCAGTATTATTCTGCTCAGCAAAGGACTTCCCTCCCTCACACCAAACTCCACATAAATGTAATGCTCCTGCTGTACTCCACAGGCAAAATGTGATTTCACAACAGCTCCATTCTGGAACAGCTCAGCTTACATCAGTGGCATTGCTCAGATTTACACTGCATTACATCAGAATCAGGCCAAATATTCTGAGAGCTGACAGGCAGTGCTGGCTCCATCAAGCCAGAGGAACAGAGACTACAGTAATTTTGAAGATAAGTCACAATAAATACATCAATTCTCCCCCTATAAAGCAGAAATCTCCAAGTCCATGTTTGTGCTATGTCAGCACAGGAGGAGAAGAAAACAGCAGAGGGTGGCTGCAATACTCAGTCTGTTCTTCCCTTCCTAAGGGCTTGAAAAAGTAGATTGGCTTTGACATTGCCCATCTGTAGGAATTTATTAAGACACTTTGCCACCACAACAGGTTGCTATAAAAAAAACCCTTTTTTGAGGCAGTTTCAGTGGTTAAATCCATTCTAAGCCACAGTTTAACTCTGCCTGTAACCACATGGAGAACCTAAACCTCTTTGGCTGGCCAGGATGGCCAGCAGATCCATGGATGTTCCCTCTTCTGGGCTCCCACTTGGAGTAAGAGCATGGATGAGGGTCACATTTCCACCAGAATCTGCCCTTTTTGGTAGCATTAATAGATAAATATCCAAAGGCAGATAAACAGTAAGAAATAACATCCAGAGACATGCATATATGCTCTTATTGAAATCAAACATATGGTTGTTTCAGGAGGATGTAGACATGACAGAGCCAGCTGGGCACCTACAGATGGAGCTGTGCTCACCAAGCAGGAAAATGTGCAGGCAGCAGAACCTGGTGCCTGCATTTATAAAATTTAGCTCTTCTCATCCCCACAGCACTGATGACTTTCCTCAGAGGAGAGGAGAGTGAAAAGAGCTCCTACACCCGACAATGAGAGATCAATGTTTTATGAATCCTCTGCAAAGCTCTGAAACAATGAGCACAGAGAATTCACTGTGCAAAGGGGAAAGGAGAAAAAATGGCATATTCCATTAATTTGGGAAATTTTCCTTTTCTGTCTGGTTACAGTGCACAACAGAACAGTGTTCTGGGCTACCTGAGCTGCAAGGTCAGGCTGTGGGAGAGCCACAGGGCACTTACCAAGGCAGGGTAGGAGGGATAACCACGGCACTTGGCCCACACGAGCTCCAGGGGCTCCAGCTCAGCCTGGCTCTCAAAGGACATCAGGAGAGGCCTGCCTAAGGACAGCAGGACACACAGCTTAGGAGCTGTTACCAGCAAGAGGGTTATGAAAACACAAGGAACCAGAGTCATCTCACCCAGGCCTCACTGTCTTAGCAATCACCTAAAACAGATGAACTACTCTGTACTCTCAAAGCACACTGACAGGGCAAAAAGGAAAATCACTTGTTGTTTGTATCTATATGAACTGGGTGTTTATGATAAAACTCAGCAGGTACCAAACTCCAGCCCTCTTTATGCTCTGTCCAGTCAGGTCCAGCACCAAGATAAAGCCACAGTCTCCTAAATCATGGGTCTGTGCATGCATGAGGCTTCACATGAACTCTTCAATACAGAAATGTTAATCATGTTGAGTCACTGAAATCAAATGGCCTCACAAGGGATGGATTTGGTCATAAATATGAAATCAGCCAGTCTGGTCCTGGAAAAGGAGTAATCTTCACTAATGGAAATGTTACAGCAAGCAATGCTTGCTCTGGGGAACATGTTAAATATTGGCATTGAAAACTGAATCTAGAAAATGCTGAGTACAACCCAGCTGAGCACCCTGTCAGGACAGATCTGATGTGCTTCTCCACTACTGCACTCCAGATATATTCTCTCATTAATGAAATTATATTCCAAACCCCAATGAATGCAGTTCTCATGGCACCAGCCTCACTCTGGGAGCTCATCTCCAAAGCAGACACACAAGGTTCAGGATAATAATGATTCTCAGAGAGCCAGGACAAGAGGCAGCACATGAAGCTGCACAGAAAGGCACAGGAGCACCAGGGCCTCAAAGCTGAATCCTGATCTCAGCATAAACCTGCAGTAACTCTGTCACTGACACACCCTAAGAAACACAACAATCTGCTCCTGTGAGCACTGGAGGATGGTGCACTGCCTTGGGGAGTATTACAGCAATGTGACAATTTTACAGATGTACAACACAGTCTGACAAAGACAACTTTGTTACAAAGACCCTGCAAGCAACACAAGAGGGAACAGCTGGGAAGTCATCTCCAGAGAGACTCCTCTTAGAATTATGATTTCCTGTTTGTGTTACAGCATCATTTAAGAGAACTAGTCCCAAACCAGGAGGAAACAGTGACAGGTACATTGCACACACCAGCCCTACAGAAAGCAGCCCCCCAAGGAGAACACAGGGCACAGGCAACCAGGAAAGGAGGAAGCAGGAAAAATGTTATACACAATAACCTAAATCTGTACCAAAGCAGGTAACAGTGCCCAGGCAGGTCCAGCCTGGGCAGTTTGTGCAGGACTGGCTCCTGGTGTGCTTTGAGATGTGTCCCCCTGGTTCAGGTGGGTCCAGAGCAGGGGGTGCTGGGCAGAAATTCTCACCTGAGCCACTGAAATCAGAGTCTCCATTCACACCCTCCAGGAAGGGCACCCGAGAAAGAGCTGGCTTCCCTCGACTCCGCTTGGGGGGCATCAAACCACTGCCAGGAAGATGTGGAAAAGTAGGGCATTAGGAGAAAACAGATTATCCTGGACAACAAAGTCAATGGATTCCCTAAATCAGGCTTAAACACTGAAAAATTACTGCACTGGTGCATCACTGACATGAAAAGAACACTGAGTACTTGTGCAAAATGTGATCTCTTCTGCTGAAAGCACACTGGACATCACCCCAGCTTCACCATGAGCCATGAAAAGGCCCCACAGAAACCCAACTGTAAACATGAGAAGGAAACCCAGTGAAGGCTTCACACCTGAGAGCTGATGTAATGATGCCAGGAGCTTGCATGAGCTATACCAGTTGTGTATAGATGACACAGCAGCCCTCCAGTACAGTCCCAGTATCAAACTGGACTTGGTCAGCCCATATCCTGAACATCCTTTCACCCCCTTACTACAAACATTTCAGAAAATGGACTACCTCCACCTCAAGCAATCATATTTTTTCACATATTGTAATTTTTTCTTTCTTTTACAGTTTTCTAATAAGCAACCTATTGTGAGTGATTTTGGTGCTGGAAAAAAAAAAAAGACTGGAGAAAAAGCAGTAAACAGAGCTGTTCCTGAATAGAATAATTGCACAAGTTATCCACGAGACATCAGAAGATGTCAGGTGCTTGCTTTAAGTCTGTTCAGTCATGTTTGAAGTGCCCAGTTCTGCTCTTAAACTTCTGAGAGGAAGGAAGCAGCTGTTTAGTAGGTGGCAGAAGTTCAGCTTTACCTGCAGTGCTGAACTGAAAATCTGAATTCAAGTTTTTCCAAGTTTTGGTTCTTAAGAACTGCATCAGAAGAGAGGATGTGCATGCACTGATAAAGAGCAGTGTAACACACAGCCACTTGCTGAAAAATCAAGCACTGCTTTTGGGACC
Source organism: Phainopepla nitens (assembly GCA_013400175.1). Lineage (NCBI taxonomy): Eukaryota > Metazoa > Chordata > Aves > Passeriformes > Bombycillidae > Phainopepla > Phainopepla nitens. The sequence goes on from VXBQ01005221.1 coordinate 26,947, forward strand.
TGCAGCTTAAGAGGACAGGATGAAAACTCTGCAGCTTTTTGTCTTTTAGGGTCAACACACAAGTGTTGTGGGCTGGGTTTGGAACTGAGAAGTCAAAAAACAGAATCAGAGAGATTAATCCACACACAGAAGGTGTTCCAGGGAACAGTTCTGCCTGGGCACTTACCTGCAGGCTTCAAACACCAGCCCACTGCCCAGGGCAGAGCTGCACTCGGAGTCAGAGCCACTCCCTGCGTGCTTTGCAAAGCCATTGGTCACTCCTGCTGAGGAGACAAATGACAGTGACAAGGAATGACCCCTGAGAGCATCCCCAAGCCCAGAGTTCAAGGAGCCAGGTGACCATGGCCTTCCCCCAGCCCATGGTCTCAGCCCTCCCACACTCCCATGGGCTCACAACTCCAACAGCCACACAAAGGGCAAATTCATGGCAAAGCCTCTGTGGTTTCTTCTAGCTGTAAATATGGGACTGTCACAAAGAGCACATTTCTGGGAAACACCTTGTTGAGAAATCCCTATCACACTGACCAGCTTCTGCAGTAACACAGATTCATCACACCAGACACTCTTTCCAGTTAGGAGAAATCAATTGTGTTTGAAATTGTGGAAGGAGCTGGAGCTGAATCACAAAGCAGTGGTGCAACTCAGAAAAAAGCCAGCTGTGCTGTTTCAGCAGAGGAGAAATGTCACTACCTATTATCAGTGATTTTCCAGCACCCTGCCTTTATTTTCCCTTGTTTTTAATTTCATTTTTAAGTAATTGGTGCTTCCTTTAACATGTCCTGACAAGTCAATCCCCACATTCCACTGCCTTCCTCCCAGTCTCAATATTCTTGCAACCTCATGACAGCCAAATAACTATAAGATAATATTTGAGGTGTAGGCTAAGTCAAACCTTCCAGATGGGAACTGTCCCACAATGGCTGTTCACACAGAATTAAAGAGAAATCACATTGTTGACACTCACATGTTCCTTTCCTCTTTTGTCTTTCCAAATTTCATCTCAGCTGCTTATTCTCATTTGCAGATCTAATGTGTGTGTAAAGGAACTTGCTTGGTATTCCGACTAATTTTATTTAAACTCCATAAATTATTCAAAGTAATGTTTAAGTTACTCCACAGTGTGAACATTTCCAACCAAATGCATAATTTCTGCAGCAGGAAACTCTCACTTCTGGGAGTGACCAAGCCAACACAAACCCTTCCACAAGGGCAGGCATGTCAACACCTCAGCCCAGAGTCTCCAGCCAGGCACTCAATAGCTTTGCAAGCATCTGGGCACACTGGCTTGCCCTCTAAGAAATGGAAAACTCCCTCTTACAGCAGCCTGGCAAATAGGAGAATTTCTCCTGATTGCCCTGGGCTTCATCTTAGTACTTTTAAATGTCTAAAATGGAGGTCACTAGAGATGAACTAAGATACCAAAACCAACATGTACAGTCAATGGAGAAGTGCAGCTCATTGTGGACATGTCTGCCCTGTTTATAGAGATGCAGCTTTCACCAGGCACATCTGGTTATGAGGACTGTCCTCTCCTCTAAGCATAAAGTCAGTTCTGGGTGTGCAGTTTGGATGCAGAAGTTTTTACTCAGCTCCAGGATTTCCCCTTCCTCAGCCCCATCTCACAGCTTCCAGAAGGAAAAGGAATCCCAAGGAATTACAGAATCACAGAATCAATTACAAAAGACCTCTGAGATCATCCAGTACAACCCAACACCATGGCACTGTCACATCCAGCCTTTCCTCACCTCTCTGTGCTGCCTGCCTGGGTGACTTCTCTCCACTGCTGTCACCGCAGCTCCTGCTCTGGGGCCGTTTCCGCGCCTGCCGCTCCCCGTCGGGGCAGGGGGGTGAGCGCTGCCCGCCCTGCCTGCGCTCCTCCCCGTTCTCCAGGGAGCACTCCACGCCTCTCTGCAGCTTCACACCGTTCTTGGCTTTTCTAAAAAGGACAGATGTCCGCCGGCCCACGCTGCTGAGGGCGGGGCTGGCCGGGCTGTCTGCAGGGGGCAGGGCCAGGCCGTTGAGGCCGTTGTTGGACAGCAGGCGCTGGAAAGCCTGGCTCTCCTGCTGCAGAGCCTTCTTGTCCAAGAGCTCCCTGTCCGACACCATCCTCCTCTGCAGCTGGTTCAGGGACCTGCTCTCACTGATGGGTTTGAGTGTTGGAGGGTCCTGCAGAGAGTCCAGCTCTGAGAGGTTGGGTGCGGGTCCTGTGGGCTCCAGGGTTGGAGGGTGTGGGAGCTTGGCATCATCTGCTAAGAGAATAAACAATCTGCTTGAACATTTTAGCAAGAGTTATTCCCAAAACTACCAACAGCCATTCCCATCTTTCACTAAATCACAGGAGACACAGCAGGTTTTGACTGCTGACGAGCACTAGAGACCTGGAATCAAAATCCTGCTGCTCACCTTTCTCCCCTTCCTCATCCCCTTCCCTGGATGTTGTCTCCAGCCCCTCCCGTGGCACAGAGTCCCCGTTGGGCAGGGCCTTGCTCTGCTGCTGGGCCAGTTTGTGGCGGATGGAGTTGATCTCGCGCCGCAGGAGCCGGATGCGCCGCGTCCGGGCGCCGCTGGAGCGCATGGTGCTCACCGTGTCCAGCTTCTCCAGCAGCTCCTTCAGCTGTGCCTCCAGAGACAGGTGAGCCCGGTTCTCCGGGTCCAGGATGTTATCCACTGCAGCACAAGAGATGGGACAGGGAAGGGAAGGAGTAAGGCTTCTTGGAGAAGCATCTGGGGCCGGTGCCAGGCCTCATTGCCTTTGATGCTGTCCATGAATCAATCGCTTTAGCCTGGGGACTGAGCGGTCAATAATCTTGCAGCTTGGACTTTCTTGCTTTGGATAAAAAGCAGCTGATTCAACTTGCACTGTCCCTCAGTTCCTGTTACTGCCCATGGGGCAGCAGCGAAAGGACGTGTCTGCACCCCCCACAGAACAGTTTGTGGTCTAGGCCCTTGTCAGAAACCTATTTCATTGTCAGATTAAGTGACAAAATCAGACTGCAAACATAAGCGGCAAAAATGTAACATATTTGCCATTCCTCTGGCTCTGCTGGAGGGCTGGCATCCTGGGGAGCAGGACAGACAGCTGAACACCTACACAAATTTCATAATGACTGTCCATCTGTACCCAAGAGGGCTTCAACATTTAGGAACCAGATGGCACACTGCAAGCTCCATGTGCTTGATGGCTGTACTAATTCAACCAATGCTTTGGAGCTGCATCTCAGGAGGGCTGAGGGCTGAATAGAGGGGGTTGTGTTGGGAATGGAAAGTCTCAGCTAGAAGGATTGTTTAGGCCTCAGTACCTTCACCCCTCATCATCCCCTTTCAGCCCTCAGTGCTCCATCCAACCCAGCTCCTGTACATCTTGCCAGTTTACAATGAAATGTATGAGCTTTCCACAGAGCAAAAAAATCCCAGACCCACCTTTGCACTACTCTTTAAAATAGCGAGTCTGTACGACGTTCCTGGCACAAATCAAAAAGCACAGGCAGTTTCCAAGGCTCTGCCAACACAGACATGCACTAGGAGAGCTGGAGCTAAGCTGCACCTAGCTCAGAGTGCCCAGCTCACCTGAAATCCCCCTCTCTGGGGTTCTAAAGCAGTTCTACACGTGCCTAGGCAAAGAGATGGACAGGAAAATTCTCGTACGCAGAACGGCTACGATTTCCATGCAGGCTGAACGACGTGCTGAGAACTAAAGCTACGATCTGCCTGAGGGGGGGAAAAAAACCATTGATCATTACTCACCATCCTCCCAAGAAAAGCGGTAAAAGTCGTGGGGCTTGGGCGACTCAGGCAGGTGAATCCCCACGCCAGTGTCAAAGCCGATGCTGTCGGCCTGGCGCCGCGCGTGACGCAAAATCGCTCCCCCGAGGTCCCGGAGCCGGACAGCTGCTCGGTGGAAAATCGTGTCTTTAGCATTATACCTCATGCAGTTGGCAACTATAAGGTTAAAGTCTTCCTCAAACTCATCCAAGGTTCGGTACAGGTGGGACTCCAGCTTCCGCCTCATGGTGGAAAAATCCATTGGGTTGGAAATGAATTCCAGGTAATCTGGAACCTAAACATATAAAACCTGTACAATTACAAAAACCATTTACTAGCCAACCAGAGCGCACCCATCACAAACACTCTTAATGCCCTTTCCACTGGCAAGGGGCAGCAACAGATGTTCATTTGTGTGTCACCCAGGCAAGGCAGACACGCCCTGGCTCCGCAAAACATTACTCATTCAAGATGTGCTAAACTTCCAGAAAAAATACCCTTTTTTTGGCCTAGAAGGATACACACATCATGAGTCCTTTTTGAGATAGTTTTTAATCCACCAGCAGTTTGGGACAAGGTGGTTTGTGCTTCTACCCAGCAATATCTCATCTACCACCCACTGAACACCTGTAGGAAAGAGACTTGCCTCGTTCAGGTTAACAGGCTCTGTGAAGATCTGGGCAGCATCCTTCTCCTGCAGCAGGTCCAGGGTTGTGCGGAGCAGGACGTTGAAAGGGGTCAGCTGCAGCTCCATGGCAGCCTGCTGCACCTTCACCTGGCAATGGGAACACAGCCATGAGGACACTCACTCAGGGCAGCATCTGTCAGTGGTGTCTCCCTCCAGATTCTTCTGGATCGTCCCCCCAGCTTTACTCATCGCTGTAGAACTTCTGGCAAACACCTTGCACTTTCCAGGTACATTGCCCAGTCCAACCCTTTCACATGGGGAACTCCTATTTATTCAATCTCACTAAGTCAAAACAAGAGGAAACCCCAGGAAATTAAAGGATACTACAAATAAAAATGAAAACAGGCTTTTCACGCCTGGTAAATTATCCTGGAGAACTCCCTGCCTCAAGATATTGTTATTATGCCAATTAGCAACATTATATAAAAATTAAAAGTATGCAGGAATTTATATGAACAACAACATCCATAATTAGACTAGAGAGCAAAAACAAAGTTTAAGACATAAGCTCTCAGATTTCAAGGCAGAAACCAAACAACAGTGGCTAGATGTCTGCAAATTCCTAATACAGTTCCTCCTATCCTTTAGGAAGTCTCTAATAATGTTTGATTTCAAGCAAACAAGTTGTAGCACTGAAAATTTCTTGCATGGAAACTCTATTCAAAGAAGACTGGAACAGGATAAAAGTATTCATCCCTTAACATCTTCATTTCTTTGATCTTATAATCACTTGTTATGTCATGAAATCAACACTTCAGTAACAAAGGTAAGCAAGTCTGTTTACACAAAGCAAACTGTATTTGATGTGCTCAGCAACAAGAAAGCATCAATGAGAGAATGAATACAGACAGATACAAAGACCACACTTTTCCCCCAAAACAGGAAAAAAGCCAGAGATGCATAATTCTGGAGCATCCTTCTGCACTCACCTAAAAGCTGGGCTGGGATAGAGCCCACCTAGATACACTTTTCTAGGTATTTTCTCCTTTTTAAAAGCACACCACAGTTTCCATGAGCTTTTGTGGATTTAGCCAGCTGTGATACGGGTTATGTCAAGATATCAAAAGCAAACAAAGTCCAAGAATGATTTTTGGTTTTTTTATCCTCCTACCTAAAATATGTTCACACAGCAATGAGGGCTGAGCCACTGATGTAAATCAAGGACAATGCAGCAAATGAACCATCAAGAGGACTCCAGAAAAGCTGTGGGTTGTTTCTGGCCATGAAAAAATTGAGGATACTGCTTTTCCTCTCCCAGCACCCAGGCAAGGCCTGAGAATATGTATAGGCTCACTGTGTGCCCAGTGAGCCTTTCCTGGAGCTGTCCTGGAGGATACTCCAGCCAGAGAACACAGCTGTGGGTGCAGCAACCAACAAGATGAGGACAGCAAAGACAGGCAAGGCTGGCAAACATTGGAAGCAACTGGGGAAACTTTGGAGATGTACATATAGGAGAAATTGGAAAATTTAGTAAATGGTCTCCATGTTAAAACTTTTTCTTCTAAAAATGTCCTTGGAGGAAAAACTACAGGAATTTTTAGCTTTAGAAATTAAGAGCTGAATTGTGATTTAGACTCCTCTCTGGAGAAGGTGTTACCAAACTCCTGAAATAATCATGAAAGAGAGCTATCTTCTACTCTGCAAAACACTTGGACCATGCCCAGAAATAGAAGGAGTTCTGTAGGTCAGGAATCAAATCCACTATTAATGATGCAAATACATTTTGCCAGCACTCTGCAGCCCAGCCCTGGTTCTGAGGGCAGAGCTGCACAGTGCAAACCCGTGACCGGCACGGGCAGAGGTGGCTCTGCACACCCAACAGTCAGAACCTGTGAAAAGAGGAAAAGGCTCAAAAAAACCTGTCGTGCTCCTCCTGGGCCTCCTGCAGCACAGAGAGCTTGCATGGGACTGAAGTGAAGAGCAGGAACTCTCTACCTCTGAGAGCCAGAGCTCCCTACCTGCTCTCGTTTGAGCTTTTCCCTCTTTCGGATGAGCTCGATGAGCAGCCGAGCTCGCTCCAAGTCATGCCGGAGCTTCTGCCAGTACTTCAGCTCCTCCTTCACTGCACTCGTCTTCTCATCCTGCTCCTTCTGCAAGATAGAAGTGGGGTGAGATTAAAAACACCACAGGCTTCCTGTGTTTCTTTCTTTTTCTAGGAATCCTCTGGGAATTGCTCTCAGTCTTCCACTTCCTGCCTTGTCTCTTGTTCAGACCATGTTCCCTCCTTCCTCCAGCATTTAGCTGTCTAACAGAGAGAACATCAGCTTTTCTAGATTTTATCTTACCTGTGAAATTACCCCAAATTATCCTGCAGCTTCACCCTGGGAACACACTTCAGTGCATGCTCATTTACACCCTCCCTACTTTTACATCCAAGTTTATTACAGAGGCTGGAATTTTTTCTGTGCATTGGAGTAGCAGCTCAAAGCATTTACAGTCTAAAGGGAAGGCAACCAAAAGCAGGGGAGAAAAGAGCTATTCTGTAACCCATAAAAAACAGAGCCATGGAAAGACATTTGCCAAGAATGGCCAACACTGGGAGATGAGCTCACACCTTCTAAGATACAGTTCAGTGGCTTCACAACACAATCATCCTTCCTCTCCCAAACCTGTAGATTTTTTAGTGATTTGTATGACATACCTCAAGTGCATACACTTTCACATGATTGCCAAGAGGACAATTGTTTCACAAGATCTTCTGGTTTATATTAATAGGATGTTTGTTTCCAGGAACTTATGGTAAATTGCCAATGTAACACCCCAAGGAAATGCTGCACTTTTCCAAGCTCTGCACTGATGACTGGAGAATAACTTTTTTATTTAGCACACAGAACAGTCTTCTTGCAAACCCAAAGCCTATAAATTCTTCCAACTACAATAAAAATATACATGTAATTGTGTATAAACCCTATTGACAGGCTGTGCTAGAGGGTAGGGTCCTACTCCTTCATTACTTCAGCAGCTACTTCTCATGCCAAATGCAGTGCTGCTTAAGAGCACCAAGATAAAGTGACTACAGGTGCCAGCTCAAAAGAGGAAGCAAAAGAGTCCAGAGCTGATGATTATGTCTAAATGTGCACGGGATTGACAGAATTGAAGCTGCAGGAAGAATGACCCAAACTGGAATTAGGCCATAACTCTGGAATTAAAACCCCTTTTCTTAACTCACTCCAAGGAACGTGTTTTTACCATTCATATAAGAGATCATTCCACCAAGGGCCCATCACACCCTTGCACAACCCTGGGTCTTCTGGCTCAGGGGAAAAGCTCCTAACCTGCTGTCTCACCAGCAGTGGCATCACGGATATCCCACTAACACCCTACCTCAGTCCTTCAGCACGAGCACAGGAGAGAATGAAATCCGATCCTTCCACCCTCTCTCCCCTCCCCAGCCACGTGCTAAGCTCATCTCCTCCTGGAAGCCAAGCTGTGTCCTGCCCTGTGAGCCCAGCTGTACCTGCTCGGCGTTCCTCTGGGACTGCAGGTGCGAGTGCAGCCGCCGGATCAGGGGCACCCCGTTCCTCGCCTGCCGCTTCAGCAGCCAGTAGTTGTGCAGCCTCTGCATGAACTGGTTCTTCCTCTGCAGGGCCAGCCCACTGCAGATCTTGTTCAGCCTGAAGGAAGCACAGAGTGTCATGGAGCCATGCAATGCAATCATGGTTTTCCTGATGAAGCTTTGCAGTGTTGTGGCAATGCTCACTCTGAAGCACGCGTGAACTGGGACAGTCTGGCCTCTCCTCACATGCAGACAGATGTGCCCCCTTTTCCTACTGGAGGGTCCCACCAAGCACTTGCCACAGCACAAAGTATGAAATCATCAATTCAGCTCCAAGTCTTAATTTCAAAACTACTTTCTGGGACAAGAACCTTCCAGGGGCCATTTAAGTTTGTTGTTATTAATCTGGAACCTGGGAAATTAACTTGACAAGAGTCCAAGAATAATAGACCACCTATTTTAACCTTTGCTTCCCATTCTCATCTTACACATGGTGCCTTATCAGCCTATCTATTAAAGCAGACACATCAACACACTTCCTAAGGCACCAAACAAAAATTCAGCACTACCTAGCTCTGCACGAGGGAGAGCTGGGAGAAAAATACAAAAATACAGCCAAAGTCAAAGCTGCTTGCAACACTGTAAGGTTTGACATGCTCTGTAATAAAAGGTGGAATTAAGAAACTATGAAATGAGATGTCAAAAATTTTAATAGTGGGATGATCCCTATCTGCCTACCAACCTGTAATGCCCAAAGTATTTTAAAAATGCCTTCATGGTAGATGGGTGTTTGCCATTAGGGACTACCAGAGTCTGCATTACACAACAGCTTGGGATCACTGCTCAGCAAAGGCAGAAAATCACAGCGACACTCAGAAGAAACCCAGCCACAAGTTACGCTGCAGAGCACTCTGAACGCAGTTATTGCTAAGCCTTGACTGAAGATTCAGTGTTTCCAAGGTCAACAGTGAGAGGGACTGAGTCTTTGAAACAGACCCTCTTCAGCTACAGCTGTCCAACTTCTTCCCTAAAGCTGCAACACTCACCTGTAAGAGGGAATTTGTGCAACGGTCACCACGGGCATGGACGAACGCCCTTTGGTCACGTCACCAGGCTCCTTTTTGATCTTTTGCTTCAATTTCACTTGGTTCTTCTTCACAGACCCTTTGGGAGGGCCAGAATTGGCTTCCTCCTCTTCCTCCTCTTTCACAGTGACCTCCTGCCCATGACCACCAGCAGCTGGAGACCCTCTTCTCACCGTGCCAGGCGGGGAGTGGCTCTCACAGTAGGCAGTCTTGCGCACGGTGAACGTCGTGCCGTTGATGCTGGTCTCCCTCATGGGTTCAATCTTCATGAAGAGACCGGCTCTCTGTGCACAGGTGACGTGGAAGGCAGTGTAACAGTTCACCTTGTGGCACTGGATAGCAGCTCCCATGCCCTTCTGCTTGCAGATACAGCACGTGAGCTTCCAGCGAGCTGGAGGGATGTTATTGATCCCTTCGATGGGCTCCAGGAACACAGTGTTTGCAAAGCAGACCTCTGGGATCCAGATGGCACAGACCACGTGAGCCCAGCGGCCATCACTGGTCTGCTTGAAGGCTCCCCCTTTGTTTGGGCAAAGGACACAGTCCACAGGGCGAGAAGGGGACTGCAGACAGCAGCGGCAAAGCCACTGCCCCTCGGGGATGTAGGGCACACCGTAACACTCCTGGTGCACGGCCAGATTGCAAATGTCACAGAACAGGATGACATTGCTGTTGTGACACTCATCGTCCATGCAGACACAGCAGAAGGCGTCCTCATCGATGAGGGACTGCTGAGCCCCGTTGTTCCGGCTCTCCAGGTACGATTCCTTTTCCAACCGATCCACCAGCAGCTCAAAAGTGTCAGCAGAAACTGTCCCATAACCATCAGCCCTTCTCTTCTCGTTGACCATCTCCAGCCATGCCAGATCCTCCTCATCCATGTCATACTCCACGTCTACGTCGAGGTCCTCGGGAGGCTTTTCGATGTAGCGGTAGTAGGCAGCAGGGAGGGGAGGGGCGTCCGGCTGGCTGAAGGAGTCCACCACACGGAACTTGGGCTGGGGCAAGTGCAAAGACATCCCTGGCGCATGTTTGGAGCAGGACTCCTTCTTCTTGCCTTTGGAAGGTGTTTTCTTGGATTTGGAAGTGAAGAGGGGCTGCTCACTGTTCTCCTTGTTGCTGTTGCACTCGGTGATGTCCTGGGCTGTCAGCTCGTCCTCGGTGATGAGCTTCAGGGGGTCGTAGATGCTGATGCGGTGCAGCCGCCCGTCGATGTCCACCTCCACGATGCGCTGCGCCTGGGCGTAGGTCAGCGTCTCGCGGCTGGGGGAGCACTTGAGGCTGTAGGGCGAGGGAGAGCGCCTCCCCTCCAAGTGCTGCCGGCCCCTCCTCCTCGGCTTCCTCATCCCTGTGGTCCACACACCCTGGGACACAACGGGACACGGGACAGGGTAAGACAAGGGTACGAGCAAGAAGCTGCACAGACTGAAGAACTCACTCAATGCTGCAATAGAGTGAATTTCTACCAGACTCCAGCGATTTCACTGAGTCTTTGCAACTTAGATACAGGCAGGTATTTGAGATATCAGCTGTTTCTTGCAGTGTGTATCAGAGCAATGCACAGCACCCTCCAACTTCCTCTGTTTGCACCTCAGATGTACATGCCACCATGCCACCAGTGAGAAAAACTCAAAATAATTTGACAGCACAATATACAAACACTCTGCTGTGCACCAGATCAGCAAACCATTCAGATCCCCTGAAATTCAAACAACATTTTCACATCTTCTTGCACCATTCACACATTAAGCTCACACAAACCAACGAGTTCTCCTCTGCTCTTTTGCCCCTGACTTTTCTTTTATATCCCTGAATGTGCTGGATGTTTTCCAGGTGAAAAGGAATGCACCGTTCAGGTCTTATGAAAGCAGTTTCCAATTTAATTTTTTTTTTTTGTCAGCTCCAGATGAGAAAACTAATGGTTCTTCCTCAGTCCAGGAGGGAGCTCCTCCAGGTTTCACAGCTCAGGGCTATCACCACCAATCCTTCCATTCTGACACTGCAGATGCAAAAATATCCCATAATGAAAAATCATCCTCCAGCTTTGCTTTTCCTTCTCTCAAGGTCACAAACAGAACCAGAGGATGAGCTGAGCAATGTAGCACAGACCAGATGTGCATCTCTTCTGCTCTTCCACCTGGAAGCAAAGAGGGACAAACATGGCAACAAGCAGCATGGATCCCGATGGACTTACAAGCTCAGCCGTTAGCCCCTCTGGAGCCACCTGGCTATGGAGAGTCCACAGGGCTACAGGCAGGAAAGCAGCAAGACAGCTTCCAGCACCACGAGCTGTGAAATGGCATTTGCTCAGAGCCTTAACAAAAAGCCCCAGCCAGCTCTGCCCGTGCAAACTGCTAATCAGCAAGCCAGATAATTAGCTGAGAGTCGGCTGCTGACATAAAGGAGGTGCCTGTCAGAGGGGAGCAGAGGAGAAGCCTGGGGAGATGGTCTGGGAGAGGATTCAGCCATGGGGGCAGTGATCAGAGGGTGAAGGAGGCAGCTGGCAAAGAGGGAAAGCAGAAAGGAAGCCAAGTGAGCAATGCAAGAGAGAAGGGCAGAAGCAAGGATGGGAACATGACTTCTGGGAATAAACAAGCTGAGGCTGAAAGAAGTCGGAAAGGAGACAAAGAAAGGCAGATGTAAATTCTCTGTGAGAAGATAAGCCAGCCCAGAGCTTATCTGTTGCTATGCAGAGGCCTGAGCCAGCACCTCACCCTTATTTCAAGCAATCCACACACTCAGTCCCTTTCTGTGAGACTCACAGACAAGGAAACACACCACAAACCCACAGTTTGTAGTCAGCAAGGCTGAGTGCTCCACAAAGGACATAGTTCCAGAAACTCTCAACTGTGTGCCACAGCAAGCAGCATCTCACAGGACCAGGACCTACAAGAAGTCCAAGGTTATTCCAGAAAAAAAAGGAGCTAATTCCAGGAGCGATACTTTTTTCAAGTACTGGTTCTGTGAACCATGAGATTAAGCCATGACACCACCTGTGTCTTCAGAAACAAACAGACTCTGGGAAAGATTTCCAAACTCTTCCCTGCATCCACAGAAATAACCTGCAGGTGCCAGTTTCAGTATGCACACCCATAATGATGGAGCTTGTAAATGCAATTTTACTTCAGCTGTAAAATAAAAGATGATAATTTCTACCTGCAAATATAGGTACCAAAATTTCTGGTGGTGCCTTTGCCTTCAAACTTTAATCAGTCACTTGATGCAGACACCCAACTGCACTCATCCTAGCTGAACTCCAATGGCTTCAATCAGTAGGAAAAAAGAATTTTAAAAAGAAGGTATAAAGGCAACTTGATCATCAAATGAAAAATAAAAATAAAACCAAAAAAATCCTGCTGACAAACAGCTCTGTTACAATTCAGGCTCATACAAGCAAAGAGGATATTGGAGGCAAAAAGATATATGGAGGATAAAGTAATTATTATGAGCTGACTGCACACATCATTAATACTGTGTTCAGGAAAAATGAGGCAATAGCAAAATTGCTTGGAATGCTGAGGGAGAAGGAAATTTCAGTGAAACAAGCACCTGTTCTATCTGTTAATGGGAAAAACAAACATGCAGAGTTCCTTTAGTGAAACAATCAGTGTATTTCTAGACAAATTACCCCAAAGTGGGCTTTGCACCACAGCAACCAACTGCCATAAAACATCCCATTTGTAAAACACACAATTACTTAGCACTATGAAGAGGCATCTAAAATGGCATGGAAATTGCTGCCAGGGAGAGCTGAGTGCCTGGAATGAGACATGCACCTGGATATTAGGAGAGACACCTCCAAAATACCTTGAAAGCAGCAACGAAATCAACTCAGACACACTGAGCTGAGCACTGTGACCTTGCTGTTGTCTACAACAACAGAAACTTCTAAGCAGCAACCTAGGAATGTTTTGATTCCCTCGGCACACTTGAAAACACCTCCCAGCTACACATAAAAAAGAATCCCTCTGCAAACAGCACCTGTGCACACTGGAATGCTAAAGATACTCAACATGAGTGGGGTTAAATGCTATTTCAGCCCATGCTGAATCTGTCCTGCCATGGACAAAGGCTGCTGAGGTGAAAGCAGAAAGTTCAAAGAGGCATCCCTTTGCCATTGCCACAATATGCTCAAGGCATTCCAAAAAGCTCCTGTCACCCATTTCTACTGGAGATTACAATGGGAGCAGGGGGTGAAGTTCCCAGAGAGCACAACCAAGCAAACAAGGTGGCTACAACTCACAGAGCTGCTGGGAATGAATTTAGCTCTAGCCCAGGAGTTCCTTCAGGAGTGGTTTGATTCTCCTGAGCAGCAGCTTTGACCCCTGTGGGTAATAGCTGCAACAGGTGACTGAAAAATCAAGCCCATCATCAGGATACTTAAATTTACTAGAAAGGGGTCTAAAGCTCCCCTGAAAAAAAACAAAGAGATCAACATGTATGGAACAACATCACAGTACAGGCCCCTATTATACACACAGCCTGGAATATTGAACACAAGTGGGTCCTCTAAAGGAAAAGACTGTGATTTCCACCCATGTAATGCTGCCTTGGCCATTTCCAAGGGCCAGAAATCATTTTCTCACACTGCAGAAGACCTCAGTCTCCTTCCCAACTCTCCTTCATGCTGCAGGCCTTCCTTCCAGCTTTCCCATGCTGAACAACCGAGGACTCACAGCACCAGGTTTCTCATGTGCAGAGGATGCAAGGCTGCAGCTCAAGGCAGTGCAGCTGGGGGAATTTCCTGGCCCTTTCTTTTGGCATAGCTTGGTGATCCCAGCAAAAAACTAGGTCCCTCAACAATGAAGAACTTCAATGACTTGCAGCAGAAAGGCCACCTGGACTTCGGTGTGCAGCAGAAGATGGGAACAACATGGCTCTTATTGATTGCTGGTGCACCATGACTGCTGGCAGTGGCTACAGCTCCTATAGTCCTAAAGAGTTTGGGGTTTGTTTTTACCAAAGGCTGCCCCTCTTTGGGACATCAAGCCAAACACGAGGTGTGGAGTTGTTCCTCAGCATTGCTCTCCTGCACCAGCAGCCACTGGGATTTAAAACCCACTGCTGTGCAATGGGGAACAGATACCCATGGAGCTATTTAAGAAACACATCTGTAAAATAAAACCAATGGATGCCAGGGGATAGAAACAACCTGGAACAGTTGCAGCCCCCCTCTCCACCTTTTGCCAACCAAAACGCCAACAAAACTCCTGCTGCCCTCGACAATGTCCCTTCGTGTCCCTGCCACGTCTGTGCTTGCCATGGACTCATGGTCCCCTCACACACCTGCCAAGGGTTTATACTCCTCACACCCATACCGATGTCTGCAATGAAATGTCTCCGTGCTCAACAGATGTCACCGAGAGCTGCTTGCCCTGGCACATGCAGAGATCTTGATCTTTAGCAATGCCCTGATACTTCTGTAACCAAGTCAAGCTGACGGGAGATGCACCGGCCTCGAGAGAGGCCCTCCCTCTGGGATGGGAAGGGTGCGAGACGGGCTGTGGATGAAGTTTCACGTATAAAGTCTGGGCTCAGCAACAGATGGGGTGCGCCATGAGCAGTGTCTGGCCTCAGCAGCATTGCTCTGAGGGAACTGTGGTACGCCACGAGCTGTGTCCGGCCTCGGCAGCAACTGAGGGAACGGTGACATGCCCTCAGCTGTCAGGTGCCGGCGGGAGCTCCTCTCAGGAGCTACCCTGCGCACCACGGGCTCCCTGCGGGCAACTCCAGTAGCAGCCAGCTATCTGGGCCAAGGCATAGCAGGGACTCGGACAGAGATGAAGCCGTCTCAGGGGGGAGGAGAAGGCGATGAACCCCGACGGGACCGAGCCCCGGCCCGGGCCCGCTGCGGGCCGCGTCCCCCCACGGAGCTGCCTCAGTCTCCAGAGAGAGGGAGCGGGCGGGGGCGGGCAGCGCGAGAGCAGCGGGACTGCAAGGCCATTGGCTGCCGTCGCCGTCCATCACAGCGCCAGCACCAATAGCAACGCGAGGCTCTGCGGGGCTAAAGGCGGGCGCGCTCGGCCCCGCCTGGGCCAATCGCGTGGGAGAAGGTGGGCGGTGCCCC
>VXBQ01005221.1:42780-87195 GCA_013400175.1 Phainopepla nitens
CTGGTGGTGGCGGGAGGGCGGCGGGGTCCCTGCGCGCTGCCCTCGTGCCTCAGGCGGGCGCCGCTGCTGCCCGTGTCCCCTCCGTGCGTGACGGGGCAGCAGCGGGGAGCCGCGGCCGGAGCGGGGCACCCCTGCGCCTCGCCCGCCCCCACATCGCCCGCGGGCTTGGGGTCTGGCGGCTCGGGTACAGCCGTGCGGGCCCGTCCCAGGCCGGTACCTCACAGCCGGGAGCCGTCAGGGCACGGGATTTTTTGTTCCAGGCTCGTTCGGGGTGTCTTCATTTTGCACTTTCTTTGCAGGAGGCGTGGGGTCGCAGGAAACACCCTGGAGCACGGCCAGGTGCCGGAGTCCAACCCGGCTGCGCTCCCAGAGAACCTTTGCCTGCCACTGTTTGTCTAAACAAGCAACATCAAACAAACGATGTAAATAGCAAGAGCCTGTATTTATTTTGTAGACCACTATTTCAGGTCCAGATGGCCTCTTTACATGCAGGAGTGTGATGGGCTGGAGGGACAGTGAGAGAGGGACTGAGGGGATTGAACAAGGAAAAAGTTAAGTTAGCAACTGAGATAAGAATTGAGATAGGAATTGCAGAGGCTCCCACACTTTTTATAGAGCATGCCACATACTTGAGCATATGTGTGTTCCACCTCCCACTCTGTGCAGAGTATTGCATAATATCACCATCTGAATTTATAGAATTAACTGTTTTAGAAGGAAGCAATGAATGCTGTTTTCCCTCATTTACGGTCCAGCTGGAGATCTTTTGTCTCTTAACGTATGTTAACCACGGAATCTGAGAGCAGACAGTCTGTTTTGCAAAGTACTCAGGTTGGACCGGAGCTTGTTGCAGCTTTAAAAGCAAAGGCAAACATGTTACTTACTGCTGAACACTCTTTACTTACTGCTTTTGAAGTTTATACTTTTTTACCGGTCTACTGTTTACATAATCAAAACTTGAAAACAAATAATAATCTATTCTCGTCTTGCATGAAAACTAACATATCAAGGATTTAGAAGTAAAGTCCCAATACTCTCAGATTTACAAAGGCTCTCACCCTCAAAAGAACAGCTGTATAAAAGTATGGTCCTAGCCATGAAGGATAAAACAAACCCTGGTTAAACAGTAAATAAAATAATTTCAATAATTGAGGAGGGACTTCAAAGGCTGAGAGAACTGAGTTTGTTCAGCCTGGAAAAGAGAAGTTTTGGGGTGGCCTAATTGCAGCCCTTCAGTACCTGAAAGGAGCCTACAATAAGGATGGAGAAAGGCTTTTTAAAAGAGCATGTAGGGACAGGGCAAGAGGGAATGGTTTCAAACTAAAAGAGAGGAGGTTTAGATTAGGTAATGGGGAAAAAATTCTCTGTGATGCTGGTGAGGCACTGGAACAGGTTGTCCAGGGAAGCTGTGGCTGCCACATTCCTGGAATTGTTCAAGGCCAGGTTGGAGGGAGCTGTGAGTAACCTGCTCTGGTGAAAGATGTCCCACAGCAGGGGACTGCAAACAGATGTTAGGTCCCTTCCAACCCAGGCCATTCTGTGATTTTCCTTCTTTATGTGGGAATTTTAACTGGGTTTGACTTGTTTTATTTTACCTTTTTTTTTTTTAATATGACCAACTTTTGCAAACTCTTTCATTTTTTACCTCAGTTTTGAAACTTTATACTCTTAAATTTGCTCTGGAATTAGCATATTATGATACTATTAGGTTCCCTATCAAGAACAGGGGGATGACTTGTGCACAGAGATGTCCAGACACCTCTGATGACTGAGGGCCATGTGTTACAACATCAAAACAAGTTATTCATCATTTAGTTTTATATCAAAGCTGTGGAACTAACGTGTTACTTGAAAAAACATTTTGAACTCTCAAATCCCAGAGGCACAGCTTAATTCAATTTCTTTGCTGTCCCAGTTTTTAAAGGGTGCAAGTGCAAAGTTAGTGATGTTGCTTCAAATGAAAGCAGCAGCCAGGACACCTCAAACAGAGTTGGGCACCTTCATTCATATTACAATTTTCTCCATGTTTATTCAAGCATATAAGACATACTTAAAAAGGGAAGAGAATTATCATTTAGAATTGGGAGCTGACCTTTTTCTTTGTTGATTTATTAAGCCTCAAAACTGAGTTATGTTTGTATCTCTCTTTGGCTGTTTGTTCTGCTGCTGTTTTCTTCAGAACTGCTGAAATTAGAGCAATTGCTAAAAAGGTCCCTTGTGCATTAAAGGTTAAAACCTGATATCTCAAAAGTCATAAGCCATGTATTTTCACTGAAATTTTATTTATATATATATATATTTATAACCCTATTCAGCCTCACTGACATCAGAGAGGTTACACAAGCACCCAGCACAACCTCCTCAGTGATTCTTATTTTTTAATCTCAATGTCCTCTAGTTTTAAAACATTTTTTTTCGGTTGAAGTGTTCTGATGACAGATCTGAAATGATGCTTTATGGCAGGAGAATTTTTTATTTTTCCGGCCAAACTTGGCTAAAAGAAGTTAATTCACTTTCATGCAACAGCAAATCAATGAGGGTTGCAGATATAATGTACTAACCCTTCAGTATTACTTCATGGAGTGCATTCCAACAAAAAAGGAGAGCTGACTGAATCAGCTGTGAGCCAGCACCAGCTGAACTTCACATTAAGAGCTGTGTAAGCTCATGTGCTCAGAAAATGGCCTTGTAGAGAGAAATCAGGCAAAACATCTCCTAAACCACATCCACCTGGAAACTCTGACATTTTCAGTGTAGATTTGGGCTCCATGATCTTGAAGACCTTTTCCAACCTGAATGATTCCATGATAAGTACAATTAGTGCAGCGAGTGTCCATCCTTTTGTGGGGGAAAGCAAATTAGTACTGGCTATTCTGGTCTTCATTCAATCTTTCATGTCTTGTTTCTCTCAGCTGTGAAGAGAAAAACAGCCATAATCACGTTTCCAGCCAACACTCTGCTGACCCATGATACAGGAAAAATGCAGAGGATTAGGAACGCTTTCCCTGGTTGCTCAGGCAACAGCAAGACATGGGAATATGAAAAGGTATTACCATCCTTTGTACAGAATCTCAGTGGAGTTCTCAGACATGTTTATAATTTCTATGTTTTCCTTCTTTCCCATTATCACATACTTAAAACGTGAACATTATTTGTTTAGTCTGCTACCTAGAATATGAAAATGTTAAAATGTGAAAACAGATGATCTGTCTTTTTCCTAAAGGATAAAATGAGTAGTTTTCTAAGAGGCTGTGGAAATTTTCAGAATTGTGCACTGAAGGGTTTTTAGATGGTATCCAAAACACAGCTACTATTATCTCTCTTAAAAAAATCTTTTAATTTTGTGGCATTTCTTAAGAAAATAAAATAATCATTCCTTCATCTGCTTTTTCTTTCCCACTTGCATGTGCAAGTACCTAACAAATGGGACCCATAAAGTTGCAGCTTCACAGACCTAATTAACTGTCAACATAAACTTACAGAGAAAGACTGTTTCTGAAGGCTTTATTTTCCAAATTAAAAAAAGATGCTTGCAAGTCAGAAATCAATGTAAGACTAGCAAATAAATAGGATTCCAAGTTAGACATCTGTATGTTATCTGAGACAGGCACAAAAATTCCATCAATATATCCATGTAAATTTTTATCATACAAACAGCAAACATAGTTTTGGCTGGCCTGATTTATGGAATTTTGGATCACTTAATGGCTGAGGGATTTTTATCACTTGCTTTTGTATTTTAAAGTATGTAAACTATACTTGCAATGAAAGGAATGTCCATGAATTATGTGTCAGTGTGAGTCATCGACCAGGCACTGCCTGCACCTCTGCATGAGGTAATTTCTGCTTTGACTCACAGTGTCTGGCAGGGTCACACACCCCCTCTCCTTTCTGGTGCTGATTTTGAAGGATTCCAGCCTTGGCCTGACTCGCTGGCTCTGTCAAGCAGGTGTTTTTCAAACTCCTTTCAGGAAATGTCAATAGGATTTCCTCCCACCCCTCTCTCCTGCTAGCTCCTTGCTGTTCATTGAAACACGTCCTCTGATGCTCTTGGAGCACTGGGATGGTTGGTCTGTACAGATACTCTTTCTACTACCAACCTGCTACATTTTCTACTGTCTATTTTGAGTTCTTGGATGACACATACCACAAAAAAACAAATAAACACTCCTCCAGGATTCCTGGGCTTACAGAGCACCTGCTCCCCACGTTTGTTGGGGTATTGGGTAATCCCTTTGCACAGTATTCTCTCACTGTATGGGGTTGGTGGGTGAAAGACTGAAACCAGAGCACAGAGCCCACACAGCAGCTGTTGGGATTGCTTTTGCAATTTCAGAGCATTCAGGGTAAGTGTAAACCTACCCAGAAACCCAGAAACCCAGTCCCCAAAACTGGGTGTATACTCAGCAGGAAAAATGATGCTGAAGAGCCTTTATGGGCTATCCCTAAAACAAGTAAGACACTTAGCAAAATCTATGTACCCTACTCAGTTTTGTTCACAATTGTTCTTTCCACACCTGTTTTTATTACATGTCCCCAGTGCCTGTTCATGTTTGTCCTCTGCTCAGACCAACAATTCCCAAATGGCATTTTAAATTATTCTTTAAAACTGTCCAAGTCCCTTTTCAACTACCAGCAGACTGCTCAGTACATTCCTTTATCATGAAGATGTTTTCTCCCTCAGCCATCATTACTGAAACAGAAATCTCTTCAGGTCTACCTATCCCCTTTTGAAGAAGGGCAAGATGATTAAGAAATACCCTGCATTCCCATTTACAGTGGTTCATGAGT
Organism: Phainopepla nitens; assembly: GCA_013400175.1. Taxonomy (NCBI): domain Eukaryota; kingdom Metazoa; phylum Chordata; class Aves; order Passeriformes; family Bombycillidae; genus Phainopepla; species Phainopepla nitens. The sequence goes on from VXBQ01005221.1 coordinate 47,572, forward strand.
TCTGTCTGAATGGGTAACAGGTGACTTTGACTTTAGAGATGACTTTCTGAAAGAAAGCTCTCTACTCTAAAGGTCTCCATAAATGCACTCAAATTTGTCTACAATATTGAGCTTTTAAGACTTCTCTGCCTCTCCATGTCCAGGGTTGCATATAGACAGGAGGGCAGCCTGCTTCACCCACAGCCCTGAAACATCTCCCTGTGCACTCACAAACACTCACCTGGACACTGCAAAGCACCAAGCCTCATTTTACCCTGGCACAGGCAGCTCTAAACATCTGCAGCTCTCTGAGATGTTAATGGCAGCTGCAGAGAGCTTCTCTCCAGCCTTTGTTGAAGATTATACTCATGGCAGCCAGGTCAGATTCAAAAGGACAGTATTCCAGCTGCAGTTTGACAGAGGCAGCTAGAACTCCCTTCTGCCATTTAAGGAAAATGAAGGTTGTTCTTTAGCAAGATGAAAGGATGAAGCCTAAATCTCATCAAGCTGTGTTTTTCAGGACAGAGTCAGCAGAACATTACTGCATATCCCCCAGCCTAGCTCTTTACAAAAGAGTGCTGCATAAGAAAACATTGCATTTCCAGGGAATCGAGGACACATCACAACAATTCTGTGCTCAATGTCCCTGCCTGAGAGAGGACTGAAGCAAAGGGCTTGTACATGACAGATAAAAGTCGAGAGAAACCTCATCTTATCATCATGGACCATCTGTGCAGCTAGAGCAGGCAAACATCAACCCCATCCTATCAAAAAGCTGCAGTCACTGCAGGGTTGTCCCCCGTGCTGCATGCCATGAGCTGTGACAGAGGGGCAGCCAAGCAACCTGACATCACTGTGTCCAGTTCCCAGCAGAGAAGAGAGATCAGAAAATTCTGGAAATGTTGCAGTTTTCCCTTACTTGTGGTCTGCACAGCAAAATGTAAGGAGAAAATTAGAAAGTACTGAAAACAAACAACCTGGTTAAACCAAACCAAAATAAGTCAGCAGCTACAGAAGAGGGGGGGAGTTGGGAATCACAGTAGGCATTACTGAGGTCAAACACCTTCTCAATAGTTTTCTCTAGTCCTGAGGACTCTGCTCTGAGCTCTGATACAGAGAAGGCACTTGGCTCTTGGCACATATCCCTTGGGATGGACTTTGGAATGATTGGCTGAACCTGCCTGATCACCACAGGGAAGGAGGGGTTGCAGTCCAAAGGTGTTATCTCCACGAGCAGCTGTGCCTGCACTATCAAGTGACTGTATTGATAAGCTGTGGATCTGCAGATACTCCAGTTTCAGCACAGGCTGGAAAACTTCCTGCAGATCCATACTCAAACTAACTTGTGCAGCTGCTTGGGACTCCCAGTCCGTCACTGTGGGAAGTGGCCCTGAATTCCCAGGCTGTGTTGGCTGCTGGCAGTGAGGAGGAGACAGCACTGATCAAATCCCTGGGAATGAAATAAGCAGGGGAAAAATAAAACAAACAAACAAAAAAGAGGGAGTGGCTCTTTGGAGGGGAAGCATGTGAGCAGAACTGTGTGTGTAGGATGAGAGGGTGAGTTTGTAGCTGCTCTGAACACAGGTTGATGCCCTGGTGCCCCTGAGCTGCCACCATCCCAGCAGCCTTGCTCTGCTGGCTGCTCTGTGGCTGCTCAGGGAAGCAGGACACAGCCAGAGTGAAGATTGGTTAAGGTCTTGTTATACTGAAATTCAGTATTTCTGATCCTTTTGCTTAGGACTCACTTCCCAGTAAATTTTACCTTTTTCTTTACCTCATCCATAATTAATGTACTAAACCCTGTGTTTGAAAAGACTAAGGAGAAAGAATGAAACCCCTCCTCTGTCAAGTGGACAAATACAGGGAAAAAAAAAAGAAACATCAGGTAAAATTCTCCCACTTAAAGTTTCAACAAGAATATATTTGTCTTTTATGTTGAAAACTGTCTGGGGTTCTTCCCCTTTAGTACAACAAAGTCCAATGCCCACAGCACAGTGTCATCCTTGTGTTGGCACATGGAGAGAGGTCCCACAGGCCAAGTCTTGGCCACCAGCAATGCAGTGTGGAATGAATTTGATGTCATCAAGGAGAACTGAGTCCCAGCTGCACCTGTTGCTATAATGACATCCCACTTCTCTTCTTTGAATCCTTCCGTGCAATGGGACTGAAGGTCAAGATCTCCTTGTAAATGTGCTCTTGAAAAACAGAACAAAATAACCATGAATGTGTGATTTTAGAGGACACAAATAAAGGCTGGAGTTGGGCAGAGAAAGGCATTCAGTGGCACCTTAAAGAGACCAAGGAAAGACACAAAAAGTCTGCCTGAAGAGAGCTGGAGGGATCTTTGCTATATGCATAAAAACAAGAGATCTGTGCACTACCACTGAGGCATCAGCAGACAATCACAGCCTTGCTCAGCACCTGTACAGGAAAGAGAGAGGGACAGAAAAATCCCATGCTAGACAGGAATCTCAAAGAAAACAAACTTCTTACTTTTCCATTCCTCTATTGAAAGCTTTTCATGTTCCAGAGAATCATCATAGGAGTGTTGTGCCTCTGTCTCCTCCTCGATATCTCGGAACTGCTCGAAGTAGGGGTGAGCCAAGGCCTCTGTTGCTGTCAGGCGCTTTTCCACATCCAGCTGCAGCATCTTGTCCAGCAGGTCCACAGCTGTAGAGGATGGGAGCAGGGCTAAGCAAGGTGCAGGGGGAGCACAGGAACCCTGTGCATGAACCCTGCAAGTGTGGCACTGGTTTTCCAGTGTTTCGCCTCCAGACCTGAACATTGAAGAGATTCCTCAACCTGGCCAAGGCAGCAAGGAGGTCCCATCAGTGGAGATGCAAAGTCTGCCCAACAGCAGCCTCAGGGAGCTCTTACTAACAGAAGTTAAATTGTACAGAAATAACAAATTAGACTTGAATAAGCCTTGCTGCACAGGTGGGGCTGCAGAAACATGAGGAGTAAGTCAGTAACCTCAAGATATTTCCCAGGTTTAATAATTTGCTTTCATTCAGAGCCCTGCATCTCAAAGGAGTCTTAACATGAGTAATCTGTATAGAAACCTATACATCCCTGGTAAAGAGAGCAGGAAACTCAGATGCTGACTGGATTGACAGCCCTTTTGACTTGCTTTTAACATTTTAAGACCTTCTTCCATTCAGTTTCTAGAAGAGTTTTGCTTGCTTTCACATCTAACCTACCTGGCAGGAAACCTCTTTCTAAGAGATTAATTCTTACCCTGAAAATTTCACATCAGCTGTCTGTTAAATATTGCTAGCTGCAGGTATTCAACAAACAGGATCTACATTGTACTTAAAAATAATAATTTTTAAAAAAGTAGCAAATGGCCAAGAACAGCAGAACATCGCCATTGTAATGCCAATAAAAGGTAATTCTGCTTTTAATTGAGACATATTTTCCCTGAGAAAGGGCAGGGGCATGAACTGCAAGGAAAAAAAAGTAGCAAGAAATTATGAGAAGGAGAAATAAAGTTGGGGCTGTGGCAGTCAGACTGCCTCCTTTCCAGCTGTGAAAACTCATGAGATATATTGGAGATTACTTACCCTGAGGATTTGCTTTAGGGAAAAGCACAGACAAATCCTTCTTGGGGATTTTAGGAAGGGACTTGATATAACTCTTTGCCTGAAGGAGCAAGGAAAGCAGAGTTACTGCACGTGGACAGGTGTGAAATACAGCTCTCAGTCTCATGGCTCCCATGAGCAAAGGCAAATGAAGAGAAGAGCAAAGCATCCCAGATGTCCCATTTCAGCAAGCAGTTTACCAGGAACTATTTTTATCAGTCAAGACAGAGAAATATTTCTGTTTTAGGAGCCAAGCTGGAGAACAGAGAAGGTTGGTGGTTTGCTGGGGCACCAGGCACCTCACTGGGAAGTCCCTGCCAAACACAGCTGTTCCCAGTGCAGCACCAGGGCCATCAGCTGTGCCACCAGCACACAGAAATGCCTTCCCTGCCCAGGGGAAGAGGCTGCTGCTGCACCTCTCCCATGCCAAACACAAGTCATCCTCTTCCCCTGACACCTCTGGCAGCAGGACCCAAATCCACAGGGAACTTCCTTACTGCTTTGTCCTCCAGCTTCTCCAAGAAGTCCTCTCCTGGATGCCCCGTTACTTTCAGGATCTGGGTCAGTTGATCCAGGTCTGGCAAGCTGTGTTAAAGAGCACTCTTTGAGGGACAAACCCTGGACACCCCCACCACAGCTCAGCCTGCAAGAGTACAATTAGCTCATGATACAAACCCACCACAGTCACACAAGCAGAGATTCATTAGACTGGCAAAAAGAGCTCCAAGCCTTTCTTCCTGGCATGGCATTTCCATCAACAGATCATTTTTTCTGGCATAACTGTGCCAAGACACACACCCATGGGTTTGGAAGGATATGCAAAGCTTGGGGAATGGAGCTATGGCCACACAAGGTTGGACAGCTGATGAAGAACCACACCACCACAGAGGTGTATTTCTGAGGTGCCCTTCTGTCTTCCTCCCCAAAAAGACTGGTCCTTGTGATTACCTTCTGATAAACCAGACTGACACCTGTTTTTCTCAGTGGTCTCATTCATAAAAACCCTTCCACACACACCAAGAATTATCACTCCACTCGGGGAAAACATTCAGCTTGAAAGGATACAGTCTCTTCCTTTAAAGAGTGTTTTCCCAGTCAGCATTTCTGCCATGATACAGCCAATGGACCAGATATCCACTGTTCAGAGAGAAAAAGGAGGAAGGGGGGAAAAGGAAGAAAAAAAATTAAAATATAATTCAAAGGCAGCAGTGGTTGCTGGGGCTGTCGCTTTTGCTGTTGCTTGCAGCAAGCAGATTTAAATTTCACTCCCTCCCACCCTTCTCTGTTCTTTCTATGCTGCTAAAATCTCTGCTTTCATCATTTCCTGCAAGCACCAGCTCTGGGAGTTGTGCAACACCCCTGGGACTTGCTCTGCTCCAGGGAGCACTGATGATAAAGAAGAAAAACAGCTGGACAATTCTGGGAGATTTGAGGCAGCAGGATCCCCCAGCTCATCACCAGGGAGTCACACTGCTGGGGCAGGGCTGCTCACCTGTCTGGTTGTAATGCATCCAGTTCAGGATGACTTCTGGGGCTCTGTACCACCTTGTGACCACGTAGCCAGTCATCTCAGCATCAGCCTGTCTGGCCAAGCCAAAATCCAGGATCTGCAGTGCCAAAGGAAGAATAAGGAGAAGGGAGGGCAGGAGAGAAAAGAGAAATCCTATAGGCAAGTGTGACTCTTAAGAGAAAATGGAGTAGCTCCAATCAGATAGTAACAAAGCTCCAACTACACCACAGACACCATGGGATGGTTCCAAGAATTAATGTGTCCCAATTCCCCTGTAAATTGCAGGCCAGCTGCAAACCCCATTGTCATGAGAAGACCTTGCTGAAAGGATCAGTGCTCTGTGCTCCCTGGAAGGTCAGTGCCTTTCTTGAAGCTTAAGTTTCAAGTCAATGTGCTCTTCTGGAGTTGGTCTGTGACCTGGTGGGGAAGGCATGCTCCCAGGTCACCACAACTCACCCTTTCCTACAAGAACACCTTGCAGGTGACACAGCATGGCCTCTCCCTCAATGCTGAAGATGAACAAGCTTGACCCAACCTTTATGGGCAGCAGAGCCACTCCCTGAAATGTACATCACAGAAAATGCATGCTAGAGCACCACACCAGCCAGCAGCAAGCAAACCCTTCAGAGCAACCCTGAAAATGACTTTGTCTGGAATCTCAACCACAATGTCCTTGAGAACCAAAGGGCAGCTGCAGTTGAATGCAGTTACCCTTCAGGGATCATTCACCTGCTGCAAGCATTGCTCAGCAGTGCTGAGTTTCTCTAGGAAGTCATTACACACTGCCATCCACGAGGATTACAGTGACAGAAGGCTCATTTGGAGTCCTGTGTCCTGATTCAGCAAGTGACATCAGCAGGGGAGTATTTCCCACTGCTGCAGCTGCCAAGGAACACAGAGCCTGGACTGGAGGCTCGGGAGGAAAGAGGAAACATGACAGTGCCAATTTCCTGCTGGCAGAGCAGTTTCTCCAGGAGCTGATGTGCTGCAAAGTGCTGCTTTGCCACCTACCTTCAGCTGGCAGTCTTCATTCACAGCCAGGTTACTTGGCTTCAGGTCCTACAGCAGACAGGAGCAGAAAAATTGGATGTTTCAAGTTGCAAGACATCAACACAACTCTCTCAGTTGAACCTCTGCTTGCCTTTGATGTGGTCCCATAACACCCCAGGTTCAGTATCAATTCAGCAAATGACTGAATAAACACCATGCCTGCTCTACAGCTTTAGATTACTATTTGACTCTTTTCTGAAACAGGTTTAATTCAAAATGCAGCATAAAATGCTTCTCAGCTCATCAGAAAATACAGTATTTCCTCAAAATGCTGCACAAATTAGCAAATCCAAACATATATAGGGTGTAGGATGGAAAAGAGAGCAGACAGGATGGAAAATTAGAGCAGACAGTGCTGCTAGTGAAATGATGGTTAGGAATTTATTAGCTTTATGATTGTGCTGTGTTTCTCAGACAAAAATCAGAATAAGAGCACACGTGAACTTACCCTGTGGACGATGCCAGCTGAATGAATATACTGCAATAAAAAGAGGAGCCACAATGTGATCACCAGCAGACAAAATTTTCTGTTCTCCAGCAGAGAAACGAGAGCTACAAACAAGAACTTACTGAGGACAAACCTCTGCAGACTTCTACAGGTCCCTGGCCCCTAGGACAGCACTTTGAAAAGAAATTTCTGCCCCAAATTAGTGACAGTGTTTACAGTGCTACTGCCAGTCTAAAGAAGATGCATAGAGCAGAAGAGCAGGGATGAAGCAATAGTTCCTTAAAGCAAGTACAACAACAGCTTCAAACTATCCAAGTCATCAAGGTTACAGCAGATGACATGAGAATATTATTATTTTTAGGTGTTCAAAAACTTATCTCAGCCCAAAACCATAAAACTGCAAAACTGACTACAGGGTTTTTAGCACCAGTCAAACCTTCAGTGTGTTCTTCCCCCCATTATTTAAAGTCAAGGCAGCAGTGACCTGGGGAGAGGTGTGCTTTAGGTGAACCCACTGATGCCTGTCAGCCACTGCTGTGACTCCAGGTGAAGGATGTGAGAGGACAGCTGGAAAGCTCTGACTACATCCCAGAGTTTGCAGGGATTGCTTTCAGCTCCCTCAAAGCCAGTTACAGAAACATATTCCTTCCTTATGCTCCTGAATAGAAAATCATTCCCTCTGTGTTCTCCCCTGAGAGCCTGAGCTGGGTTCAGAGAAGCTCCTGCTGCTGCCAGTCTCTCCCTCTGTGTGCAGAGTTTTGCTGAGGGTTTGGGCAAGGCACAGAGAGAAGCAAGTGCTGCCATGGGAGATCCATCCCAAGGCCTGTGGCTGCTGATTGCTTTGATACCCGACTGACTGCTGTAAGCAAACACTCATTTGTTGATGTGTGCTGGAACAGGAATGGTTCAACAGCCAGTACCTGTTCTGAGGGGACGCCATAAACTCCCCACATCCTCCTGTACAGCACTGGAGGGGAGTTTAGTTGGTGTCAACCCAGAGGTGACACACAGAGGAGACACAGGGAGTCACTAAACTCCTCCAGACCCACCTACCTTCAGCCCTTTCAGCATTTGGTAGACCAGGTACTGGATCTTTTCGTCACTGAATTCATGTCCCATGATCTTTTGTAAATCTGTCCGCATGTATGGCATCACCAGGTAGCTAGAAGGCAGTAAGACAAGGCCCTGAGTCTGGAAGAAAAATGCAGGGGACCAGGCTAGCCTTGTTCTCACTTGGTTTGGTTTTTCTGGCTGTGTAACTCACTGTAAGGAAGAGTGGTTGTGACAGTGTTCCTGGCTAACTAGCACATCCTGCAGAGAAGCTGGAATTTCAGCCTGTTCTGAAAATTGCTCTTTCTCCTCCCCTGAAATCAGATATCTGATGTCAAGTAAGAACAAGGATCTTCAGGATCCTGAATTAGCTTAGACCTCAAGTGAAGTTCAATTTTGGATGGCCTTTCACCACCCAGGAGCTGAAACATCTTACACAGCAAAGCAGCTGCATTAGCTCCCAAATTTGTCATTGTAATGTTCTCCAGCCCTGCCTCAGAAGACAACATCCAGTTTCCTTCAGTACCTGCCTGCTGAGGCTGCTAATTAAATGATGGTCTTCCTGCAGGAACTGCTCTGAGAACCTTCAAATGCTCTTCCTGCAGGCTGCTAACACCCAGCCATCAGCCAAAGCCCAAACCCAGGCACACACTGCTCATCTGCACTGATGGGGAAGGGAAAAGGACTTGTCCAACCTGACCATGACCACGGAGGGGAAATGCCAAAAAATTAATGAAGAAGAGCCAGAATCAAGAGGAAGAGAAGAACAGATCTTTCAAATTCTAAGTCTAATTGCCCTGAGGCCTGATGAACAATACTTCTCCTATTCTGAGTGCAGCCCCTTAGCTCAGCAGTCACACAGTGGATCACCCTAGTGTGATGCACCATGGAATGTAACACATCCTCATTGCACAGCTTAGTCCCTGCCTGCTGTGGTGTCCCAGCTGTGAGCAGGGTGGGATCTGTTTACGAGTTCTGGGTGTGTCAGCCAGGGGAGCTGATGTGTGCTCCTGGTTCTCTGTGTTATTTTGGGATGCCTGGATTCTAGTCTGGTCCCTTTGCAGCTCAGCCCTCCCTCGATGCTGCTGCTAAGACACAGCTGCCTTGGAAAATAGAGCACAGAGCAAACAACTGCAGACTTACAAGTCTTGGAACCCCTGGTAGGAAGCAGTGGAGGTGAAGACATCAAGGAGCCCGATAACCTGAGGAAAGAGAGAAGCCCACATTTAAATCTAGAAATCATTTGCTGTGCACATGGCAGTTATCAGCTCTGCACTGACACATGCACATGGGTGAACACAGAGAATTCCATCTGAGGAACCCAGGGACTCCTCACTGATGCTGCACAAATGTTTTCCCTCTTACTAATACCTCACCCATTACCCATCTGCTCCAGTCTGGGCACAGCAAACAGGTCACAGGTAAACCCTGAGACCGCCTGCACGTACCAAATACCAATTAGAACACAGGTGATGCCACCAAAAAGGACTTGCTCCCAGGTGGCAAGGAAACACCCTTGTGTCAGCAGGAAGAGGAGAAATGAGCACTCACGTTCTCATGCTGCATGTGCTTCAGCAACATCAGCTCTCTGTAGGCTCTCTTGGCAAAGATCTCTGACTGGAATGGGCGGCACAGCTTCTTGATGGCCACTTTCTCCCCCGTCTTCTTGTCTATGGCTGAACTGCAGCAGGCAAAGAAAAACCCATCCTGATGTCAGCAGTACATTTTAACAGATTCTGCAACCCCACAGGTCATCTCCTAGAGAAGAGATGGCTCCTGTGCTCGCAGAAGGGCAGCAGAGAAAGACCCTTTGTGGAGCTCAGTGCAGCTCTGCACTCAGAGCTGTTACCCTGGGTGGCTTTGGGCAGCAGACCACAGCCTGTGCTCTTTTGAGGGATAAGGTGGGACACCAAGAAAAGCATGAGTGGCTTATTTTTATTCCCTTCAACCTGCAGAAATGAGCTGGAGGTAACAGAGCTGAGAGAAAAGGGAAACACAAATGGTTAAAGGTGAGAATAAGTTCTATCTCTGCATTCTCCTCCCCTAATGCATGGAGATAAGGGAATAAAGATATGGAAATTTCTGCTTTGCCATCTGCTTGGAGGTTGTTGTATTTTAGGGCAGGCCAGCTGCCTTCACTGTATTCTGGAGCAAAGACAGTGGATGTCACAAGTTGAAAATGCTGCTGCAATTAATCCTGCTGTGTTCAGAATCCTTGATTACACATTTGCTTCTGTGTAAGAGCTGGTCTGGCTGAAAATGAGACTCTTCTCTAAAGCTGATGAAAACCTGGTAGAGCAGCCATGGCTACAGACATGCTGTGTTATTCCTGCTGGTCACATTGGCTGTTTGCAGCTGGACACAGCAATCCTGTGACAGCTCCTCTTCCTCTGGAGGCTCCTTGCTCAGGTTACAAAGGAGGGAAGGGAGGTCCTCAGACAGACACCTGAAATTCAGGGTTCTCACTGGTGTTTTCCAGGGGTGTCTCAGCCCCTCTTTGACCCCTCCCAAGAGGCAAACAGATGAAAAAAAGGGTTTCCCTGCTAAATCCCACTGTGGATTCCCAGAGCAGTTCCCACTGCTTCAGAAATCCCTATCCCATCTCCCAGAGGAGCAGAAGAGCTATAAATCATCATGTTCATCCCATGGCTTCCAGCTGCATCCTCCAGCCTTGCACTGACAAACAGTGAGTCAGGAGAAGCAAAGGAAGTGCAGGAGCAGCCACACAAGGCAGCTGAAGCACTGAAGATGCTGCAGGGTGTCCTAGGAGCACTCTTAGTGAGGTTTTGTCTCCATTTCAGGACTTCAGCAGATGTCACAGAGGGGACAGCACTGCTTAAAATCTTTGAAGAGGCCAGGAAAATAAGAGGAAGGGACTCAGACCATGGAGTCGAACCGCAGAACCCGAGGCAGCTTTGCCGATCTGAGGGTGCACATTCTCACCTGCCCTCCCAGCTGCTGACCTGCAGAGCATCTAACCCCAGCACCCAGCACAGGAGAGCTGCTGGTGGAGCTTCAGCCTGCCCAGCACAGACAGCGCTGGTTACAGCCTTGCCATAACCCCAGCCCGGAGCCGGTTCAGTCGGGGCAGAGCCCCCGTGCTCTCCCAGCACAGACTGAGTGCACAGATGCACTCAGCGTGACCTCGGGCAGGCAGAGCTGGGTCCCTGCCTTGGCTGGCAGAGTTCGGCAAGAGCAGGGTTGGAGGGGTCAGAAGATTCTCCTTTCACAATTACACTCAGCTGGAAGCCAAAGCACTACAGATTTTGGCAAAAAAAAAAAAGGGCAGAAACAAGCTTTTGCTGTTTCTCCTGCGTTACTTTCTCAGCTGCTCAGGAAGGTGTAAAAGCCGCTGCTGCAGAACGCTGCAATAGGAAATTTTCCCAGCAATTCCCAGCAGAGGACAGCAAACCCTAACTCCACACTTTCTGCCTTAGCTTTGTACAAGAATCGGCACCGAGCCCTCCCTGCTGAGCTCTGTCCATTCAAAATTCACCGCGGAGCTCCGGGCTGCTTCAACCTCCCTCCTTGAGAGCTCCAGAGCAGCCGAGAGTTTTACAGGGACCAGTAAAGATTTCTTTTGACGTTCATTTTTTTCGGGTGGGCAAGGAAACTTGAAAGGATTTCTTTCTTACTTTTTTTTTTCCCTGTCTTTATTTTTCTTCCTGATTTTCTCTTTGATAAAAATCAGAGAACACTGTACAAATATAAATTAAAAGTCAAGTCTAATCCTGCCTGATTTTGCAGGACTTACTTAAGAATCTAAGAAGCATAAATACATCTGGGCAGCCAAGTGGGAGCCTCTCTGTAAATTGAAAGCTGGGGAAAAGGACAAAACCTGGGCACCAGGGTTTCAGGATTAGTGCCAGTGGCAGGCCAGACTTTGCCCAACACCTATGAAAAGGGACACACCTTTTTTATTATTATTTTTAGCTCGGCATGTTATGAAATAAGGGCTCTGTTCAGATACCATCAGTGGAATGTTTCATATTTAACCTTTCAGAGCTGCCCATCTCTGGTTCGTCAGTGCAAGCCCAGCAATGTCTGACTTGTGCTTGCTCTTGCTTCAGGCACCTTTGCCCGGCTGGATAATTACCAGCAGCTCCTGCTGCTCTCTTGTCGGCTGGGGTTTATCATCAGCCAAGAAGGAAGTCCCAGTCTGTTACTGATCCTGGTTTACAGTAACTCCTATCCACTTTATGATTTCAAACGGGAAACAGTATCAGGGTGGGGGTTGTATTGTCCAGCTGCTTCAGCTGCCTGGGACTGGGCAGCAAGGACACCCTGTTCCAGCTGCCACCTCTGTAACCACCAACAAATCTCTTCCAGACACCCAGGTATTCCCCCACCTCCTGCCTGTGCTGCCAGACAGGAACCTTAACGCAAACTCGAGCGCAGAGCAGCTCAAAATCTGCCTGCCCCCAGTGCCGAGGTGTCGCTGCCCTGGCACCGCTGCCCTGCCCGCCCGCTGCCCACCGGGGCTGACCAAAGGGGGGAACATTTTCTTCAAGCGAGCGAGTGTCCAGCCGTGCGCCGGAGCATCGGACAGCCTGCCCCCATCACACATGCAAATGCCCTTCCCTAATGGAGGGGTGCTGCCAAGCGCCTCCTCTCCTCCCCCGGCACGGAGCCTCCAACGCCCCCAGCCCGCCCCGCGCTGCGGGCAGGACCCCACTCACCACACGGAGCCGTAGGCCCCGGAGCCCAGCGGGTGGAGGGATGTGTATCTCCTGGGCAGCTCCCAGAGCGTGTTGTTCACCTCCTGTCTGTAAAAGCCTCTTCTCCTTGCGATGTTCATCGCCCGACGGGTGTGGGACAGCCACTCCCCCAGAGTAGTGGAGTACGGGAGGGCTCCTGGGGTGACAGCGGGACAAGGAGGGTTCCTGCGCTGGTAAAAAAGGCTCTAGCAAGTTTCCTTCTCTGTTTTCAGCTGTTGCGAGCGTGAAGGGACATGTCTTTGGGCCCTCCTCCCTCCGCCTCCACATTGACAGAGGTGAGGCATCAGGTTTCCTGACACGCCTCGCTGTTGTACAGGTGCCTCTGGGCTCTGCCGCACGAGGGGAGCAGCCAGCCCCGCTCGGGCACGCCTCTGGCAGCCCCTGTCATCCACAGCTCCCGCTCTCTGCTCCATCAGCCGAGAAACATCCTCACGGGGCTCGGACAGGGGCTCCTGAAGCCCCTCCTCCAAACCAGGGGATGAGTAAGGACTCGCCGAGCCGGGGAATCCGAGGGACAAGCCACAGCCTCGCGTCAGACACGCAGGGACATCCTTCTTTCAGGGCCCATGGACAGCTCCAGGCTCGTGACAGAGGACACCACGGGGTCACAGCGCTGGCGATTTTCTCCCAAGCCCGGCGTCCCAGCAGCGCGGGGGGGTGCTGAAAGCAGGCTGAGGTTCTCCAAGTGCCTGCTGCGAAGGGTTTCAGGAGCAGCTGTTGCCTGGGAACGTCCCCAGAGCGGTTTGTGCCCCAGGCTTTGCCGGGTGCGGTTTCATCTCCCGCAGCAGCTCCCACTCCTGCCTGGCTCTGCCTGGACAAAGCAAAGGCCGTGTTCCCTGCCGTGCCTGTGACCCAGCAGCCCGTGAGAGGGACCATTCCTGCTCAGCACAGAGCACCCCAGCATTTCACTCCAGCGGGAGGAGGCTCAGGTGGGGCCCCCACACAGGAGGTGCATCCTCCCCACTCCCCAAAGGAAGTGACTAAGCCGAGCCTTACCAAGCCAGCCTAGCTGCTTGCACATTCTACCCCAGCAGCCCTCCACCCTGCCCCGAGCCTCTGCTCCTTCCACACGGGTCACCTGCAGGAAAAGCACAATGGGAGGACAGGGAAAATTCACCGTGCCTGATTTATGTGCAGCCACTGCATTGGCCTTATTGGTGTTCGAGCAGCCCCAGCAGAGCCTGCAGTTCACAACACAAACAGGGACAGGGCACCGTGGCAGGATCTGAGTACACCAGCCCTGGCTGCAGCAGCAGCACAGCCCAGAAATATCCACGGCTTGGCTGGGTCTATAAATACACCTGTGAGCAAGAGGTGTCACAGCAAAAGCTCCTGGTCCTTAAGCAAACAGGTAACTCCTCGCTTATTTGATGAACACGCAGGCAATTAGCAGCCAGTTAGGGAGTCCTGAATAGCTGGGGCATGTCTGGGCTGTACTGAGACAGGTTAACTTCATTGACCAAATCAAACAGGAAACTTTGGAATCGTAGAAATCTTTAGGTTGGAAAAGACTTTCAGGGTCAAGTCTAACTGTGAGCCCAACTCTGCTAAGTCCACAAAAAAAAAAAAGTGGTAGAATGATTCAAAAATCCTTCTGCAGGCACTCTACAGCGCAGCTGGGGGTGACAATCAGGGTTACAATGTGACCATGCTTCCCTTCTAGTAATGAACATTTCATGATGGGCCTACCCAAGCTCTCAGCATGTTCTTCTCACCTGTGATGGCCCCATCACTGCCTGGAGCACAGCTGGACAATAATTTGCAAGGGTTGCACACTGACTGTTAAGCTTCATGACCTAAGTAATTTGATTTCATAAATGTAGTTTATTTTTTTCCCCCAGTTCAGTTCTCACTGATGTTTTTTGCTGATCAGGATATATTATAACAGCACATTCTGAAAATTGCAAGTCTTGGATGTTTGGGATTGTTTTTTTTTTCTCCCAGAAAACAGCACATGACTGGTCCTTTTTAGGCTTTTTTCCCCCCTCTCCTCAAGCTAGCAGACAGCAAAAGTGAGCAGGAAGGCTCATGGAGGTGAGAGAAAACCCCCAGCACAGTTCTTTATCTTTCCTCAAATTAGCTGCTGTGGGGCTGGGATCAGCACCACTGCCCTTGGTTCATCAGGGCCTAGACTCCAGTGACTGTGGGTTGTGTGTGAGGAACAGCTCTGGTCAACCCAAGTGCTTCTAAGGGAGTGCCACTGCTACACAAGAGAAGCTGGAAAAGCTCCACTGTGGTGATCCTTCCACCACCAACTAGATGGCAGCTGGAGAGGAAAAAAGAAATCACTTTTAAATGGCAAACAAGCACAACCCAGTGCTCCTGGGGGAGGGTCCCAGGTGCAGGGAAGCAGGAGGACTCTGCCCTGTTAGTTCTGAATTAGTGCTGCCCTGCACTAAACAGAAAATAAAAGCTTGGGTGGGGGGAGTTTCTGTGTCCAGTACTCATGGTCTAACCCAAGTTATTCTTGTAGCAAAGACTTCACTTGGGACACACAAGGACAAGAAGCCCCATGGCAGCAGAGTGAGGCACCAAGGCAGGGCCTTGTCCCCTCCCAGCCATCACACCCAGGATCCCCCAGAGCACAGCACAGAAATTCACACCACGCTAAAACTCAACACTTCAGTGCAAGAGGTTTCCAAGTACCAGCAGTGCAGTAAATCTGAAAAATAGATTTTATTTTTAACGAGTGGTATTGTGACATCTTATCTGGCATAACCAATTACAGCAAAATCCATGGATAGAAACAAAATAGCAGATCTCTGCTTTTGGGTGCAGCGTCCTGCCCAGGCAGCTGAGCACAGCAGGGCACTGGCAGCAGGGAGTTTGTGCCCCAGGGCTCCCTCAGAGGACAGACTCCACTGAACCATTCCCACTCACACACACAGACACACCCACACACACAACACCGATAGTTTTTAAAAATCTTTAGCAATTTTTCTGCATGAAATCACACTGTAGCATCTACACATAAAATGGCTGATAAAAATAATCTTGCTGTAGGTTTACATAGTATATCTACATTTTCATTTGAATACCCAGACTGCTGGCCCAGCAGAAAAGGGAAGTTTTTTGTCTTGATTTTGTTGGGCTGTGGAGAGTTTTATCCTAGAGCACAAGAGAGCTGCTCTCTTCATCTCAGCCCAGACCTTCATGGAACGTTTGGCCTGAAGAAATTGCTGGGAAGTAGCCTGGGAAGAATCAATGGCTTTGTCATCCACATCCCATCCCTTTGTGCTGCCTCTTCAAACACGGGGCAAAAACACTACAAAAACACTCTCTGCCCCACAGGTAACAAGAATACAAAATACTGCAAAAGCCTTTCTCCTCACATACATGGGTACATTGCCCACACAGGATGCCTGCAACAAATTAAAGTCTAAAAATGTTTCCTCTAGAAGCCCTAAAATTGGGCTCCTGAGCTCCCCAGCTACAGATGGAGCACACACACATGCTGAGAAACCTTCCTCCTGCCAGTCTCTCTAACTTCACTCATGCAGAGTCCTGGAAAATACAAAATATTTGAGCCACGTTTGTATTCAAACATACTCCCTTCTCATGTTTCCTCAGGCAGAGATCAACCTGCTAAGAAATAGCCAAGAAGCTCTTACGTGAGAGGATAAAAAAACCCTTCTAGTAAATGTTAGTTTCATGTATATAAATATTTGCATTTATAGATATAGACAGTGAAAGGGTGATTGTGTGTTTATGCATGCTTATTTCTTTGCTTTGGATTCCAATACTTCTAAAAAAAAAAAAAAAACTTTTCAGGAAATAACTTAAGTTCTGGCACAAGATACTATAGTCATTTCTTTAAAGAACATTTTTTACACTTGATCTCACAAGAAACCTTTCAGCCCAAGCTCTCCTCTCCTGCAGGGAGAAGGTCAGAACAAAGAAAAAGGTGCATGTTTCTGTGTTGCTGGACATGACATCCTTCCCTCGTTGAAGCCTCTAGGATGGCAGGGATTTCACAAGGAGCTGCAGCACAGGAGGAAGGGTGCTGTGATTTTATGGCACTGCCTGAGGTACTCAGCAAACATTTCACTGCCCCCAGTGCCATCCCCAAAAAGTAAGGACAAAAATCAAGCAGCTCTACATGCACATACAGCTACAACATGCAAAAACACACCACCTTGTAGGGAACAGAATACACAAACTGTGGCTAGCAAGGATCTTCCCCAACCTCTGGCTCCTGGGAGATAACGCTGAGAAGCCTCAGAACAAGAGGAGGAGGAAAGGGAAAAACACAGGAATACCCAATCCAGGGGTTGAAGTTGTTGCCTCAAAGTTACTTCCCAATTACATTGAGTTCATGCCTGGCTATCTGGGAGCCTTCACCCTCAAGAACAGTGGGTCAGATTTCCACCCCAGACTTCCTTTCCTCTCTCTCCCCTTTCATTTAAGGCACAAACATATTTACAGTTTCAAACACCACCTTTTCCTGTTCCAAGAATCAGACACTGGAAGGCCTCTAGACTCTGCTGCACCAGGAAGATCTGGATGTAAATCAGACACCTGGCATTGAACAAAGACATCCCTCAACCCCACCTTCAGTCCTGAAGAAAACAGAGGACTCTCTAAGCCTATAAACCAACCTGCATTCTTTTTGAGGTTACTCAGTTGTAGGAGAATTGATAAATGGCAATGATTGCAACCAAACCTTTAACAGTCACCTTCCCCACCTCGCCCCAGCAGTGCAGACTGGTGGTGCACTGGTACTCTGGAAGAACTAAGTGCAGTCAGAACAGGTCTCCAGAGGCTTGCCCCAGGCTGTACACAGAATACAAGAGCATGCAGCATGTTTACATAGACTCAGCTTCCTTCCCTCCCCCCTCCCTCCCCAGTTCAACGCACACAAAACCCCTCCACTAAGGAGAATATTGTTGTGATGAGGCACTTGAACGATAATTGGAGAGTCCCTATGAAAAGGCCTTCCCTTCACAGTGAAGTGGGACGAGCAGGAGAGAGCAGTTTCTCAGGACTCCATCTCCTCTTGGTCAAGTGGGGGTGGCACAAAGCTGATTACTTCATCATAAGTCAGCCCTGGGGGGAGAAGTGGGACAGAAACTTAGCAGCAGGACTATGATAGCACTACCAG
The DNA here is from genome assembly GCA_013400175.1 of Phainopepla nitens. Lineage (NCBI taxonomy): Eukaryota > Metazoa > Chordata > Aves > Passeriformes > Bombycillidae > Phainopepla > Phainopepla nitens. Next base: position 65,009 of record VXBQ01005221.1, read on the forward strand.
GCACACCTTCATGCAAGAAAACCTGCAACAATCTCGAATGTTCCAACACTATTTTAAACAAAAAGTATTGTTTAATTAAGACAAAGAAGAAAAGGATGATTACACTGCTCTCAGAGACCAACATACACAATAAAAGATACTTCCAGAGCCTTGAGGAGATGTGAGTAAGTTTGCAAACAAAGATATATTTGTGTGCTCCTAGCAGTAATCAATTACCAGGGACTGTGCTAAATATGCACCCAGCATGTGGTAGAGTCACTCAGTGTAAGGACAGGATCAACAGGATGCCCACATTTTATCACTTTCTTCTGTGCCTCTAACCATGGCTTAGCTGAACCTCAGCTCATGGGATGAAGAGAAGACTGAGGGGAGACTCATCAAGGTCTGAGAGGGGCAGAGCTCCAATCTCTGCTCTCTGTGAGCAGGGACAGAGCCCAAGGGAGCAGCTGGAGCTGGGTGAGGAGGGTTGGGATGGATTTCAGGGAAAGGTTCTTCCCTCAGAGGGTGCTGGGCAGTGCCCAGGCTCCCCAGGGAACTGGCACAGCCCCAAGGCTCCAGGACAGTTTGGACAAAGCTCTCAGGAATGCACAGGATGGGATTCTGGGGTTGTACAGGACCCCTGTGCAGGGCCAAGAGCTGGACTCCATGATCCCTACGGGTCCCTTCCAACTCAAGGACATTCCACGATTCTACAGCCACAAGAAGACTATCTCTCAGTGCCCTCCCCTAGACTCACTTTTCCATTCCTCAATCTCGAGTTCTCTGCTTTCAAAGGACTGGTCATAGGGGTCTGCCACGGGCTCATCATCGGGGTCGTGGTACTGGGCGAAGTAGGCGTGGGCCAGCGCCTCCGCGGCCGTGATGCGTTTGTCCGTGTCCAGGACCAGCATCTTCTCCAGCAAGTCCACGGCTGCAGGAGCACCAGACAGAGAGGATTTCTCACATGAGCTGTGTGATTCTAATCTTAAATGTAAAGCTTCTAAAAGCCCAGCATAGATGAGGAATCTGTAGTTTCTCAGGACCCGCCCATCATGCAGCATTTTCTTCCTCTTACATCCTTGGCCCACACGTCCTTCAAACACAGCCCTGTTCTGGACTACTCCTGCAGCCAGAACAAAGCTTTGGGAATCTCTGTCCCAGGACATGCCAGCTTCAGTTTCAGGAAAATTTAATAAACAAGTCTTACCCAGGGGATTGGCACCAATAAACACGTTTTCAAAGTTCATTTTCGGCATGTAAGACAAAGACTGGATGTAGTTTCTTGCCTGTGGAAATAAATGCCCTGTTGAAGTATCAGACAATACCCAGCCAGCAAGACCAAGTGCTTTTCAACCATCCTGAAGCACTGGTTATTATGGTCTGTCTCCTTGCTCTGACACTTACTAAGCACATCAGCATTACTCTGTCCCAGCTAAGGCACTCAAGACAGCAGAGGAAGAGCTGACATTACTTGTGGTGAAGACTGGAAAGCAGAGAGGTGCAGGAAGAGCTGACTCCCTTGGTGTCCCTGCAAGGCTGGCTGCAGCCTGCTGCCCTTTGCTGAGCTGCACAACACAGCACACAAAGCAAAACCAGCTGACAGCCAGGCTCTCCCGAGTCTCACAGGCCTGTGGTTGAGCAGTGCTGTCCAAATCTCACCTCTTCATTTAGTACAAAAATCTTGCAGAAGAGCAGGTAGTTAATTGCCCACCCCATGCCACATGCAAGCATTTAATTCACAGAAGTGGTGAACACTCCGAGTGAAGCCCTGCCCTGCAAACCCCCTTCCTCTGCTCAGATCTCACCTCGTGGCTGGGCATCCTGTTAATGAGATATGCAGGGGGCGTTCCCGTCAGACGCATGATCTGCTGAAGCTGGTTAATATCTTAAGTGCCTCGTCAAGGGCTTTGTTAAAAACAGTGCAAAAACCATTTCAAACAGAAAACAGTCGCATACAAAAGCATCTCTTCTGCAAACCACAAGGCAAAAGCCACACAGGCAGGGTCCACTAATTTTTTCAACTACCTGTGAAATGTTGAGCAATTACAGGAGTGAACACTTAAAGCAATGGGGGATCACTGCTCAGTTGCTAATTGCCAGTACAGAAAGTATTTCTGTCCAGTGGAAGTAGCATTACACTCCAGCAAGGTTGTGTTCACATTTCCCAACAGTTTTAAGCCACCAGAGTAGACATTTCCTTTGGCTGAGGCTACTCCACATTTTCCCTGTGCTGTGCAGCTACACACAGCTTCAGGAAAATGAACAAAAATTAAAACAAACAAAAACTGTACCCTCTGCACTGGTTACCAGCTTTTTTTTCTTGCTGCATAGAAAGTGCTTAAGTTTCTTGTGGTGCAAAGTTAAAGTGGCTCACAACTGACACTTTCTGAACAGCTCTGAGTGCCCTTTAGAAGTGGGCTGGGTGACAGAAGGCATTAAATGCAAAATTAGCAAAACATTAGCATTGCATAAAACAGAGTTAGCAGCTATCAGTGAACAGGGAAAGTGAGAGTAAGTAAAGTAATGCAGCAGAAAACCAGAATTTGTTATAATGACACACGCAAAACCACCAAACACTTAAGAGTTTTGCTTTCCCCATACAATGGAGAAAGAGTAGAAACAGTATTTTACTGTTTTGTTTTTTTAAACAGACTTGTTTCAGACCCGGATAAGAGCAATCATTATTTTTATTGTGCAATAATGTCTAAAAAAAGACCCACTTCAACTTACACATGCAAATTAATCTTCTGCTTAATTTAGTCAACCTTTCCTCTTATGTCTCTTGCTAATCCCCTGTACTTCAAACACCAGAGTAGCCCTAAGGTCAGTTCACAGGGCAACCAAATCAATCTGGGTTATACAGCTCTAATCTCTCCAAAGGTGGAACATCCCAGGGCTTTTTACATTGCTGGGATATTCAGCAAGTTGACCAATTTATCCAAATTTGCACTGCACATCCCTTCAGCAGCTGTTATTCAAGGCTAATCTCACATTTGTATTTACAGTCACTGTTACAAGAACATTAAGCTGCAGCACAACATAATCTTCTCACCACTTTCCACAGCTCTGATCCTCTGCTGCACCTCATAAACAGCAGTGACCTCAGGGCTCACTGTGCCTTCAGCTGCTAATCCCTGCCTCTGATTTATTCACTCCACCTTCAGGAACAGGTAGAATTAAAGCCATTTCCCACTGTCTTTGCACAAGTTCACAATTCAAGATTACTACAGCACTGCAAGTGGCTGGAAATAGAGGTTACCCTCCCAAAGTGGACTGCAGGAAGCCTTTTTGCTGCTCCCTTGGTAAAAGGGCCCCATACAGCAACATCCCACACAGCACAAGTGCAGAGCAGACTCTGCTGTGTGCCCTGGAACAGCTGCTACAGAAAGGCACCTAAAAGGCATTTTCTGCTACAAAAACAAAGATATGGCAGCAGTGTTTTGGAAATTAATCACACTACAGAAGGGACTGTGTGTGTTTAGAGGATAACACACCTGCTATGTAGAAAGATCCCTGGGTATGCAATCTGGAGAAATAACAACTGAGACAAGCCTCAAGCTCTTAGCTGTGAAAAATAACACCTGATGACCCCAGTAACACCTGATGATACAACAGATCACAAAGCATAAAACCACAAACTGAGAGGAAAAGGCATGAAGCAGTAAAATGAGAATATGAAAGCATGAAATCATATCATGGACAGAGTTAAGAGGAATAAAGATCAGATACACAAAGCATAAGAACTTAAAGCCATCCAAGAGCAAAGAATTACAAAGGAAGAAAAATAACAGAAAATAAAATCCCAACACATTCTACAGATAGACTACAGGAGAACAACACACAAACTTGGGACTTCTGAAAGGGCAGATATTACAATCAAAGTGTAAACTCACAGACTCTGAGGAGATTTTCTTCAAAATTTCAGGCCCTGGGGTTCCAACGAGTCTCAAAATGAGCTTCAACTGATCAATATCTAATGATGGACCATAAAGGAAAATGCTGGGAGAAATCAAAATGAAAAGCGCAACACATCACCCTATTCATGTTGAAAATTAATTCCTGCCAAGGCCTTGACTGAAAAGCTATTTTAGGCAAACCAGATTCATTCTTCTTGTTCACAACTGAATATAGCTGAACTCTCTCTGTATCAGACAGGTTGAACCTTCTTGTCTACAGATATGCCACATGAATTGAATTGGGCACTGCATCCTGAACTGCTTTGGAGCAGAAATCTTTTGTCCCACTGGCAAAGGCTGAGTTTCCATGCTCCCTTCACCCCCTCAGCCCCCACACCAAGCTGCAGTTAGCAGGATTAGGTTGCATTAGTGACAGCTGAAGTAAAGCAGAAGGCTGGAAAGGGTAGGCACTTATATTAGGAAGAAAGTCAAGGCTTTTTGTGAACACCTTCCAAGCCCCTTCAGCCACTTCTAAAGCTGGGGAGGTGAGGAAATGATTGAATTCTGCAGCCTCACTTCCCATGGGCACACGCTGCCCACGGCCAGGCCAGCTGAGCTGGCACAAGGTCCTGCCCTGGCACCTCCTGGGGACCACCAGGGCAGGGGGCTCAAAGCACCTGAACATCCCCTCTGCCCTCCAGACCTGCCTGGGCAGCAGGGAGAAACACAACAGGGGCTCAGGTTTAACACAACCCTGTGGAAAGCTCTCAGGATGGAGCACTGCAGGTGGAAAGAATGTTCTCCCAGGAACAGAGCTGTGCCCAGGCCATGTGCCAGCCTGAGCTGGCCCTTTTAACAAGGCCCAGGTGACAAAACACACAACTGAGGGGGGAAATCCATCAAAGACACTGTTTTATGTCTGAATCTCAAAACACTAAGGAGACACAAAGTATCCTTTTTAAAACCATCAATGCATAATCTCCCTTCTCTGAATTATCCTCCACAGAGATTTCAGACTGGCTGTAAAGTTTATATTTGCCTTTAAATTGATACCTAAGTAGTTACATAATTTTTTTAGACCATCTTGTTTTCTGGGATCAATGCCCTCCTGATGGCTAAGATACAGCTGCAGTTCTTAAGAGTATCTTTTAATTTGACCACTACAAGAACTTCAAAAATTGTCACTTGTTTAAAAAAACCTTAGAAAATAACTCAGAGTTCCTGTAATACTGGCAAACTGTGTGAAGGAAATCACCAATGCTTTGCTCTTCTGAGGTGAACTTTGGTCTGAAGTTTTATCTATCAAATTAAGAGCCCTGGAATTAGCACTTTGTCAGAACAGCTGAATTAATTTTTCACTTGTAAAGTTACTTGGCAAACTTCTAGCTACTCAAAACACACAAAATCTAAGAGTAAACCCAATATCTAGGTGGATTTAGCACAGCTGAATTGCTAACTCTGAACAGTCAATGTTTAAAATGACATCAGAATATCCACTGCTGCAGGAGAATCAGCAAAGGGCACTCTACTAACCACAACTGGTTCATTTAAATTAGATTTTCTTCAGAGCTATTTAAAACAGTTCCCACTTCTTTCACTTATTCTTGTGCAAGCAGCAGTTGAAGTGCAAATTTTGGAGTGCTAACATGCCACAGCTCAGTTTAAATATTTAAGTTATTTAAAGGCATTTAAAAGCCTGTGCACTGGTGTGCCAACAACATTGCTGCCCTGTTTGCTACTGGAAGATCCTTCTCAGATAAACAAGGAAAAAACCACAGAATATGGAAATGGCACTGCCAAAACCCAACCCTGCTTCTGGTTTTGGGCCTGCCATCTATAACCTGCTGAACTGCAGCATTCTTTAACTACAGGGCCCATCACATCCCAGAGAAATGAGCCACAAGCAATTAAGGACAGGAAAGAGATTTAGTAAATACAAAGCAGAAGAAAAAACACCACCACATGTGCATGGAGAAGGAAAGCACAGCATGCAAACCCCAAGTGCCATCTTCAAGGTACTCCCAAGGACTGATGAGGGATTCTAAAATTCAGAAAATAACCTGCTGTCACCAGCAGCAGCAAATCTCACAGGATTGTAAGAGCTTATCCAGGCAAAGCAAAGTTCCAAGTTGTTTTAGCTGCCACCACAAGCAAGAATAAGGTCTATCAGAATATGTAATATCAGACTGGTTAGTTATCATGGAAGTTGCATAATAGTGAATAAAAATAGTAATAAAAACACTCTTCAGAGTTCAAGGGAACACAGTCAAAACATACAGAAAAAGCTAAACTAGTACAAGAAAATTCTAGATATTCTTATTTTTACTTTATACGATTTTATGCAAGTCAAATATTCAAACAAAGTCAACTTTCCTACTTACTTGTATGAATCATTCACATTACAAGAGCTGTAAAAATTTAATATATATTTAACAGAAACTGATCTTGGCATCAGACAGATACAACAATACCAACAAGAAATCCTCAGCTAAGCCTCCCATGCACACATGTTGAGTTGGAAGGGACCCACAAGCATCAGAGTCCAATGCCTGAAGAAATCTGATTTTCATCACCTCATTTTCTGGTCTCTGACTTCTTTCCCACAATCTTGATCCTCTTCTCCACCTCCTGGCAGAGATTTTACCAGTATTAGAAATCCATCTTTCATCCAAATGCTTCTACCCATAGATTACTATAGGAATGATTCAATTACCTTACATTCAATTGTAAATTAGAAGTACTTCAGCAATCCTGCAGAGCTAAGCCCAAATTAACCACAGGATTTTTGTTTCCTAAGAGTATCTAAATTCTTGCTTTAAGTCACTGACAGCTATGCTTAGAATCTCTACAGATTCAGAAATTTAAACTCAACATTCATTTATCAGAGGCAAAATCATCACAGACAGCACTGAACACCATAATTTCAGAGTCCAACTATTACTTACCTGATTAAATGAACTTACAGCTTACCTGTATTGAACAGGTGCATCCCCAGGCTGTACAAAAAATACAGTAAATAACATTTAAATAGCATTTCTGCCAAATCCTCGGTGAAGGGGACCAACACCTCAAACAAAAGAACCATCTGAACACAGGGATGCTCCTCCTGAGAAGCCATTACATATTCTGCCACTTTAATTTTGGAAATGTACAGCTACATAGTCTGGAAAATCTACATCTTGAGACTAAAAAGCAAGAACTACTTCAAATTTTCAGTTGTTAAACAGGAGCAGTTTCCAGCAACACAAAGTCACATTGCCTCCAACTGCACAGGGAATTTTCTAGAACTGCAGTGGATTTGGACATACCACATCCTTGGCTACTGGACACAAGGCAAACATACCTCAAATTATTCATGTTAATATTAATTCCAAAGTCAGTAAGTCAGCAATTGTACAGTGACACTGCAGGAGGAACAAGGACCTCTGCAAATCTGTGGCTACAATGAAATTATTAAGAGCCCAGAACTACCCAACAGGATCTGAACCTGGAAAACCCCTTCAACTCTCTCCTAAAATAATGCACATATAAAAGAGCCTTCCAAGTCAGGAAGAAACTAGAACTGACTGTTATTTTAATTCTGCTTTCTGTCTTTAGATGCCAGCAAAAGTGGAGTGAAAGCTGCCAGCCTGGGTTCTTTCCAGTCCTGGGGTAAGTGTTCCATGCACAAACAAGATTCAGAACCAACCCTGCTCCCCTTTTAGTTTTAACCTCATGATCAAAAAGCACAAACAAAGTGGGGAACCACACAGAAGGACTGGAAGAATTACAGTACTATAAGCTTTGACTAAGATAGGAAAGGGGTCTGTTTTTCTTAAATCTAAGCAACTCAGAACAGAAAGAGCATTTAATAAAAAACTATTACTGCCATTTGCAAAAGAAATTCAGCCTTTAAAGTAAATCTTCATAAGCATCTGTTAGGAGACATAAATTAGTAAAGTACCTTATTATGATAAACCAAACAAATTAGATCCTAGAAGTAAACTCCATTTTGCATTGCAGATTATTAGTGGCTTTAATTTACAGCTAAGAACAGAGTTGGAGAAAAAACTTCTCAGCCTTGGAAGAATCACCATTTTGTTCAGTTCATAAAAACCACAAAATAAATCAAAATCATGCAGCATTTCTTACACATTGCAAATCCTTTTACAAATATTTTAGTTGCAAGCATCAAGGCCTTCTTTAAAATCTGAAGTGTCACTGTTGCTAGGGTCAAATGATGGCAACAGCTTAAAGACTTTTGCTTTGTTTGAATGAACAATTCTTAGTATCTCAGTTTTTCTTAAAAGAAGCAAAAAAAAAAATCTGTCCAAACCAACCTACACACGCTGAATCAACAGATAAAAATATACCAGCTTTTGTTTAATTCAGTTTCTGTCTTTGACAACAAGAAAAATACAGCAGAGATGACTACACAGTACAGTATAACAAATTCAACAAATTTAGAGAGAAATTATGAGATGGAGTCAAGCAGAACAAGAGAGGATAAAGTTAAAGCACACTGAAAAGGGAGGTGACACTGTGAAAGCTGGAATGAAAGCTTCTCCTCAGGAGGGAGTTTTGGAACTCAGATGCTTTCTGAAGGCAAATTAAACAGAAGGCAGCAATTCCAACATCAGCTTTCTTTTCATCAAGTGCTAACATACTTGAATTAGCTGACATAAACACGAACAAATTAACAGAAGTTATTAAAATGAACAAACTGTGGTTGAAATAATAAACTTTGGTAAAAGGTGGGCAATGTAATTTTCCCTGGCAAATGAGAGCCAAATTTCTAGGCAATGAAAAATCTTGCCAGTAGTAAATTACACCCCAATCTTGTGTGGCTGAACAAAAATTGTAAGTGCAACAATTTACATCAAGTCTCACTTCCAATTTCCTAGGGAAAATATGACCAAATCAAAGTCCTCTCAAATTTGCTTAAGTGTCTGACCCAGTCCACTTTGATGAGGCAAAAAAAAAAAATAAAAAAAAGTTTGAAAGATCTTATTCAAGGTTGATTTTTCACATCAGTACAAGCACAGTGTGAAAGAAGGTTCACAGTCTGTTTACAGTCAAGCTTGGAAATAGAACCTAAACATTTCAGAGCAATTTTAATGAGAACCTTGGCACTAAAGAATCTGCAAACCCACTGCTTTCACAGCCAGGATACCTCCAGGATAAAAAGAAGAGAGGCCAGAAGGGAATCACATTTGCAAGAAACCTGAAGCATGAGAGGATTCTTGGCAGACATCCATGCAAGAATTAGCTAGAAACTCAACTAATAAATTTAAATAAACTTAAAGGAAAGTAACAGAAACAAACAGTATGTAAATCTAGTGATGACAATAGACAATAAAGAGGAACAGATGTGCAGCAAAATCAAGAACTCACCTCCTTGTACTGAGAGTAAAAGAAGCCATTAATTTAAAAACAAATGAACAAAAGTCCATAATTAAACCCAGAATTTATTTTCTTGTGAATTATGTGAAAATGAAGATCTAATTTGAATTTCAAAAAAGAAATTACTTCTAAAGGATACGGTCTGTGCCAGGGAACAATGTTCTTCCAGTCAATAGTTCAGCCATAATGCATCCCACTGACCAAATATCAACTGAACAAAAAAAAAACAGAAAACAAAACAAGATGCATAAAAATACAGTCTGAGCAGAACCATCCCATCCAACCAGTGCAAACAACTCCATCCTTAAACAGTCTCATGGCACTGAAGCAATCTGAAATACATTGCAAGCTAACTGATACTGCTCTGTGTCATCTAAAAATTTGCACAAATAACAGAATTCAAGATAAGGCAACTCTTCCTTCCAGACTATAACATGACCTGAACACAGAGCTGAGGAGGAATCTAAACCATCAAAGAGGAACAAACCTGTCCAAAAGGCCTCTGAGGAATGGATTTGGCTGTGGCCTTACATAAATGCACAAACAGCCACCAAGAAGTGCACTGAAGATACAAGACAAGCCCATACACGTGCAAGAGGGGGAAGAACCCACAGGGTACTGATATATGAAATTGGGGTAGCACATCATTTTCTTTGGTGCTCTCCTGTACAAGAGCTATTCTCAGACTTTGATTTTCTTCTCTGAGCCTGATCTGTAAGTATTGCTGGAGAGAGGATACTGGAAACTGTGAAGAAGATAAATCTGTGAAGAAGTGGCTAACAGGAGAGGAAATGATGGGAGATTTATCCACTTTTTATCATTTCTTCACACTATAGCTCCAAACATTCTCCTGGACCACACATGTTCCAGTCACTTTAAAAACCACTCTGCTAGGAAAAGCAAGGGATAAGTGCTGACAATATTTTGCTGATGGCAGTTTCAAAGGTTCAAATTTAAAGAAGCCTGGTGACTGCTATCACAATGATTCTTAACTTCCATCTGACAGACTGTGGTTCAAATACCAACTCTGAAGCACAATTACCAAGAGTGCCAACTTATGCAGTCAAATGAAGGGGGAGCACGTGCAAGGATAACCTCTTTTCTTCACCCCTCACAATTCAGAAACTTGACAAAAGAGAGAATTCCTGTGCTGGCTGAAGGCATTACCTGTCTGGTTGTAGTGCATCCAGTTCAGCATGATCTCAGGAGCTCTGTACCACCGGGTGGCCACGTACCCAGTCATCTCATCATCCGTGTGCCGGGCCAGCCCGAAATCCAGGATCTGCAAACACAGGAGAGCACTGCAGGGCACCAGTGCCAGCCACCCAGCACAGCCACCCAGGCAACCACTCAGCTGGGCACAGCAGAGGTGGGAGGGCTGCAAAAACAGGTTATGAAATCAAACTTCACACCCTGTGTAAAGATACTAGGCTAGAACGGTGTAGGACTCGAGAAGCAGAATTATGTCTGGGTAGCTTGTCTCCAAAACAAGTAAACACAAACTAAAGCTGTTAACTCTGCACTTTCATGATGATTCACTAAATACAACAACCACATCCTTACATTGCTACAGCTGGGAAGCACATTATTACTTTTCTATGAAAGCATTTTCAAAGTGAATTGTTTTGACACTTAAGTTGCATGGGATGTTCACATGGCACTCACTCAAATCTCAGTCAAACAAATCAGATTTTTTAATTACATTACCTTTAGCTCACAGTCTTCATTAACAGCTAGGTTACTAGGTTTTAAATCCTAAAAAATTAAACATCAGCATTAATGTGGAATATGTGTTGTTTCAAGAGTCTGAAGTTGATAAAACTGTAAATGGAGATAAAAATACAGATTCTGAGTGCAAATACTAACTTTGGATAAATTATTTTATCACAGAGTCAGAAATCTCTCCTGTGGTTCTCAGAGGTGCCACATATAACCAAAAAATGTCTAAAGGCAACACATTTATTTGTATTTAAGAGAAAAGCTAATTCACAAAGGAAAATTACGGATCTTGACAACCCCTTCCCCTGTTCAATCCTTTTACTACTTAACCAAAATTATTCTCAGAAAATTTTCTCTTGTTTCTCTTGGTGCTAAGAGTCTTGTAAAAGTCTATGCTTCATTTTTTAAAATATATTATTTCACTACAGGAAACAATCTTAGAATGAATACTCACCCTGTGTATTATGTCAGCTGAATGGATGTACTGCAAAATAAGATGACAAAATTTATGTAAACAGTCCAAGCTGCCACCTCCTCATCTCTTCCCTAGAAAATACTGCCCTGCCCCAGCCCACACAATTCAGATGCTCCAGTCTGCCTGCACAAGGAACCAGCTGTGTGTCTGAGTTTCACCAGGTGGGTGTTTGCCTCTCCTTAGGAACACCCAGGAGTGCTGCCACTTCACTGGAACAACACAAGTAAACAAAACTGAAGAAATGGAAAATTCACAGCCAGAGCAGACCAGAGGGCATCATTTCCATTTCCATTCCAGTTCATCATTTTCCATTTTCATTTTCTCTGCCCATAGGAACACACAAAAATTCTAGGTAACCTTACTGATGCAGAGCTCCAGAGAGGCAGAAGTGAAAGAACAATAATAAAATGTTATTCTACAATACTTTAGGGAAGTTACAGAAGCCCTCCTATGCACTCATCTGAATCTCTGAGGATGTAACATTCACCAGGAACTTTCACTCCCATGCTGAGCTGTAAGGATGCAGGGAGGACAGGGCACTCACCTTCAGGCCCCGAAGGATCTGGTAAATGAGAAACTGCACGTGGTCATCAGTGAGCTTCTGGCATTTCACAATGTTGTTCAGGTCTGCTCCCATGAGATGTGTCACCAAGTACCTGGGAACAAAAGCAAACACGTGGGCTATGAAGCAATCTCTTGAATAGGATTAGGATAAAAATTCCCTATAAATCTCCAGCAGCAGAGCTGACTGTCCCAAAGCACATTGTTCAATGAAACTCAGATCGTGACATTTTTAATTCCAACAGCACTGGGCAGTAAACCACAGCAAGTGAACAACTCTGACAAGTCCAACAGCTTAGGATATGCCATAACTTTGTGCTGGAATTCAAGATTATTTGTGAGTGATGGCTGTCATAACTTGGGAGGCATAAGGAGATAGAAAAGACATTTTGTTGCAATCTTCAGAGAAGTTACCTACACATCATTGAATTCTTCTAGTGATTTGGCAGGGGTGAACACGTCCAACAAGCCAATCACCTAAAAAGAAAACAGTAAAGAGAAAAGCTGTGAAATGTATTTATAGCACACTATGATACAGTTACTAAGATCCTTTGTGGCACTGAGGTATTTATTCCAGTAGATGTTTCATTTCCATCTGTTCAGTGTTGTGCTTTATGCAAGCTAACAAGGGCTCCTGAAACTTGAAAACCTGATGCAGACACACGTGAGAGCTCCATTTACTTGCTCAAATCATCATGAACTAGACACAGGATATAAAAAACACCTTATGTCCAGGCCCCTCAAACCACCACACCTTCCACATTTGCTGGTGTGTTCTGTGCCACATAAATAACAATGGTTTTTTTCCAAAATTGAGATCTGAATAGTCAAGACAGTAGCACTAATATGCCTGCCTGAACCAGCTCTGATCATCTCTGCATCTGCAAGACTTTTTAAATCACAACTTAGATATACTTCCCACAGATAAATGAAGGTATGATGAACTGATAATATACATATTTCTATAAAAATGACTTAACTTCCTTTTATGCCTTAAAGATACATAGGCTTTTTGCAATGCAAATAAAAAAATATTAATGAATCTCAGACAGTTGTAGTCACAAATTAATTTTCACTGCTTAACCTTATTAGCTTTTTTTTTGTGTGTGTGTCAATAGATAAATCAAAGCTTTCCTGTTTGAAGAATATCTCAGGTTTGAGAAAAGGTCCAGAAAAACTCCTGAGTACTACTGGGTTTTTTTACAAGGGCATGTCATGATAGGACAAGGGGCAATGGCTTTCCACTGAAAAAGGATAGATTTACATCAGATCTAAGAAATTCTCCCCTGTGAGGGTGGGGAGGCCCTGGAATGGATCCCCAGAGAAGCTGTGGCTGCCCCATCCCTGGAAGTGTCCAAGGCTGGGTTGGATGGGACTGGGAGCAGCCTGGCCCAGTGGAAGGTGTCCCTGCCATGGCAGAACTGGATGATCTTAAGGACCCTTCCAACCCACAGCATTTGGTATTTCTCTGGATATGAAGCAGGATCAGAAGTTTCCTCTACTGCTGGGACAATGCTATCACACAGGAAGAATTACTGACAGTAATACACACATGCATCACAAGTTCCAGGGATGTGAGCCACACTAAGAACATCAAGATGATTTATGGGATACCAGCTGCTGACTGCAGTGGTCAGAAACCACACAACCACTTCTGGCACAGCAGAAGTTCTGAACAGATCAACCAAAGAGATCCTTACAATCAGACTGTGCTTGCTTGGCTTTTTGTGCCAGGAACCATCCAGGCTTTGCTCAGCCCATGTCCAAAGAGTCCCTTCTGCCAAGCCACACTTTGCTGGGACAAAAGAAATCAAGAGCCTTCCTTTCTTCTTGATGTTCTGACAGCTCTACTAAGAGCTGATGATGAGAATTTTTTGCTCCATTGCACACAGAATTTGCTCCAAACACCATGCAATATAAATATATTGGCATGTTAATGTCACACACAGAGGAAACTGGTCAGGCAATTGTCTTCTATGCCAAATGGAAGCTTTATCAAAAAATAGTTCAATATAACATTTGCCACATTCTGGTTTGTTTCCTTGTTGATGATTAAAGTGGATGGCTCGTATGAACAGCCATCTGATTTCCACCCCTTCATCACCACCCCTTTTTTTCCTCCCTATTTTACCCACAGGAATCTAATGAATGTCTGCTTCATAACTTTCTGACACAGCAAAGCCAAAAAAAAAAACTTATTAAAAACCCTCCAGAAGACACTAAAAACAAACTTTGGGATTTTCTTTCTTTAAATAAATGCTTAACATAACAAAAACTCCAGTTTACTACAAGCAACCAGGAGAATGTAAGTGATACCACCTGTGTCCCAAATCCTTGTGAACTTGCTAAATAGAAATTTTGAGATTATTCTAGAAAATCTTAATATTTTCTAATATAAAATTGATTATTGTGGGGTTTTTTGGGGTTGGTTTTGTTACTTTGCATGATAATGAGAGGAATGACAGAATTGTCTTTACAAACCAGCTCTGGGTCTGCTGGTAGATAAAACCAGCACTGAGAGATAAAAGAAACAATGAGAAGGGTTCCAGTGCTTGATGAATGGAAAACAGGTATTTGCATTTACAAACAAACTACAAGCTTGCTGATAGATGAAACTGGGTAAATTCCATAAGAATTAAAAATTAAAAGGGAGGGTTATACATTAGAGGGGAATCTTAGGTATCAGGTGTTCCAGGAAGTCTGGACCACTGAACTACCTCAGCCAGTGGGGAAAGAGAAAGGGAAATGGGGCCAGGAAATTGGGATAAAAAGGGAGGCTGTGTCCTCCAAAACTCAGGGGAATGCCCCATGACCTCTCCCTTTATTTGAATAAAGTAAAAGGACTCCTCTGTCTCTTTTTTGGACACAAACCTCTGGTGTTTGTGGCTTCATTTTCCTAACAACATTCTACAGCTCTAATACCTCGAGCTACTGCAAGCTTTGCATTTAGCATTAGGTACATATGCATCACGACATTTAAAAGCAATCCTGATGGATGCTCAGTGCAAAAAGCATTTCCCAGCCTGTCCCTCCACTCACATTTTCGTGTTTCATGTGCTTGAGCAGCCTGAGCTCCCTGTAGGTCCTCTTGGCGTGGATGATGGACTGGAAGGGCCGCGACAGCTTCTTCACCGCCACACGCAAACCCGTCTTGGTGTCAAAGGCAGAGCTGCAGCACACAGCAACCAAATCAGCAAAATTCCCTGCTTATCAAAGCCTCCAGATCCACACTTACTCCAGACACAGTTGTCTGGATACTGAGTTACAGGCAACACCATCTCTCCAATGATTTTTGGGTATCCAGGTCCATGCACGCCACCCAAAATCCCCACGTATTTACACAACTGTTGGATCCTGCAGGAAATGTTTAAAGGATGAGTCTTGTCCACACAGTAAAGGGAAATCTTGTAGAAAAAAGGAGAAATGTTTATGACTTTGCTGTCTGAAGTGCTCTTAAACATAATTATGCACTAAAACTCTGGAGAGAAGAGTACTTGTAAATAATATCACTATTCCTAAGCATACTTTAAAGCATCACATTAGATCACAAAATGCTATGCTCAAAATACTGTTTTCATGGTTTAAATCCATGCAAAAATCCAGGACTTGTGCTTAATAAAATCAGTTATGACTGTTGTTAATCATAAATGTTGCTGAAGTTAAATTTCTTTGGTAAATCCCATCCAATCACCAACTTCCATTATACAAAATGCATGTGAATAAATGATACACAGCTGTACATTACCAAAACTTGTCCCTTTAGCAGAAACCTTGTACATACAAATAGTATTTTTTCTTAAGAGTCCATGAGGATGCATTTAATCCTACTCAGTAACTAAATATATACGTATATACACACACACATATATATATATAGGACAGTAAAATTATATTTTAAGTAATTCTTTATGCAACTTACAAAGCTCTGGTCTGTCCAAAAGGAAGGAGGAGGAGAAAGAGGATGTGAAATCAACACTTGAATCAAGACAACAAATATGGGGAAGGTATGGAATGTAAAGAGTCATATAAGGACAATACTGGTTGATTTTCCTGCTGTATTTATGATTCAGGTGAACTCCTGATTTCATTTAAAAGTGAGTATGCACTAGTACTTGAAATATCAAGCAAGAAGGAATGCTATATATTTATAAAATGTGAAATAAAAAGCTTAACTAACAAAGCTCAAAACCAATCACAAGAGCAATCCTAGAATAAACTCACAACTGCTTATGCAAACCACAACTCCCACCCCACCAAAGGAGCTATTTGAAATAAATGCAGCTGTCATTTATTTTTAAAGCAACCACCAAGAATTAACCTGCAAAAACACTCCTTATCTCAACTTTGCCCAGTTTCCAAGGAATTTGGCAAGTGAAAGTTCATGAGAAGTGAAAACACAACACCAGCACCGTTCTCTGAGCAGTGACCCTTCCCCCAGGTCCTGGCAGGGAAAACAAAATCCCTCCTGTGCACAGTGGAAGAGCATCTCCCTTTCTGGAAAGGGCACCCAGGCAGTGGAAGAGCTCTCTGGAGAACACCCAGGAGTGCACCAGCTCACAGGAGCAGCAAGCTGCCAGAGCTCAGTTACACTGGCTCAAAAACCCCCACTAGCAACTGCTTCCACGTGCAAGTTATCCTTACACCTCAGCCTGCCACACAAAAGAAGCCATTAAGCACTCATTTTTTAAGGTTGATTTCAAATTCTCAAGTTTTCACACATCACTAGAAGAAAAAAAGTCAATATTTAAGCAGCAATACTTCATGAAATTTAGAATTCAGGGTTTTTTTTCGGTCTCAGGTAAAATCCACCATCTTGCAATACACAAATATCCCAACTTCAGCCTGAAATTAAATGCCAGCATTTTGCTGATACATAAGGTGTTTTCTAGGATTTAGAGCAAAAATAAGAGTAGTCATGATCATTCAGCACATGCTGTTATAAACTAGTCATGGATCTTCACCAGTTTCCAAACATTTCAGGTACAAAATGCAGCAAATACCAGTAACTCTTTCAGCTTGCAAAGGAGTCCCCTGCATCTTAAACCTCCAGAGCTCCAGAGTCAAATTTCTCTTTTAATTTCCATTATTTTGAGATTTCAGAGCCACCAGACATAGGATAAGCTATTTCAGGATTCAGCCAAAATTCAATTTCACTTTTTGTTTTCAAATTACAGTTTTTGGGGTCACTCAAGTCACTGTGCTGTTGTAGTATCTGTACAACCCCCAAGGGAATTGCAGTACTGGTTAAATAACACAATGCACAGGCCCAGGAAAGAAAATTCTGTATAACTGCACATTCACAATCTAGACTTAAAGTCAGAACACAAAGTTGGGTCATATTTGAGCCTTAAAGACTATTTCCCCCCCAGATAAAATCATGGTGAGTAATTTTCTGCCAATACAGATAACTGGCTAATGGTTCCTGCAGAGCTACAGAACAGCTGTCAGCTGGAGAACATTTTAAAAACACTAAGCTGCCTTTCATCACAGACTTAAAACAGCTGCATTATACTGATCCTATTTCAGCTTAAGAAGCCCAATTAGGAAAAAATTGCATGATCTACAGTTTTAAATTCCTTTTAAAACAGATCAGCACAAATTCAGAATTTATCACACTTTTTTTTTAACCTCCTACATAGTACTGCACTATGGCTAATGAACTGCATCCACCTCACCCTCAGTGAGCTAAAATTACAATTCTGATCTAACCTGACTTGAATCCAGAACACAGGAGGTAGAAGAAAACAATTATTTTAGAGAAGCTCTCCACTGATAGTAGCATTTGAAGCAGTCTGAGAAGCTAGACTATGCACAAAGTTACTTGGAGCACAATTTATTTAAATATTAGACAATCAGAATGTTAATTTTTGTGCAAAGGTTATTTTGCTAAATATATGCTGCTCATTGCTTGTACCTCTGCAAACACCCAAGCCAACTGAATCTGCTTAGTGCTACCTCTGAAGTTAATTTATGCACTCCTAATCACACAGAAAAACACAGTTAGTACCTGATAGTTTATTATTGACTGTAAGTACCTGCATTGAGTCATCACCCTCCCAACACAGGGAGGGTTGCAAAAACATAAAGGTTGCAAAAACATAAAAGGTGCAAAAATCATTCTCCTGTGCTAGATTAGCTTCTGCTTCTAAGAAAGCTGCAATAAAAATCTCCCTGTAGGACAGATGTGCTCTCACTAATTTCCCTTAATGTACCAAGCTCCCCTGCAAACTCCAAACTCCTTGCCAGCACTCCAGAGCTCTGCTCACAGCTTTTCTGTGCCTGCCCTTCTCCTACTCAACTCCCCCTTCCTCACACATCTTCTGCCAATCCTTCCTGTGGGGCTGCTTCATCCCACTCACTTTTACAGTTCTGTTCCTATCACTCCTCACAGATCTACCACACCTGTCCCTCCTAGCACACACAGGATTTGGAGCTCCTGTCCCTCCTAGCACACACAGGATTTGGAGCTCCTGTCCCTCCTAGCACACACAGGATTTGGAGCTCCTGTCCCTCCTAGCACACACAGGATTTGGAGGCACCTGCATGCTTTGATAAGGGATTAGAAAAACAAACAAAAAAAAAAAAAATCCATGGAGGAACTGTTTCTACAAGGGTGATACTTAGGGTTATTTAATTTCCTCTGGAGCTTAATGTTTTAAAATTTCTTAAATCTGTAATGTTTCTCTGGGAATTCTCAGTATCCAAGAAATTCAGACTCAGTGTTAGTACAACTGTGGGTTGGAATGGGAAGAAATCACAGGTTTTGGAGGGCTGTATCACCTGACAGTCTATAAAAAAAAAGCTAAAAAAAAATCTTATGCAAGACTTTGAGGAAGAGTAAGCCTTGGCTGTTCAATCCTTTCCAAATTAATTAAGGCAATACAGCTTGCAAAGCAATTAAACCAAGCCCCTTATTTTACAAAGGCATCAATACAACAAAGAACAGCTGCAAAAATATAACAATTATGTAAACTAAGAGTTTAAAATAAGTATACTGAATGTGCTTCAGAGCCTTTTAGAAAAGGATGGCAAAAACTGGTGAAATTGATGGCAAAAACTGGTGAAAACACCATTTTGCTTAGCTCAGAGCTGGCTGAACTGATGCCAGGAGCTGAGACTTCCCTCCAGCACACGCGAGAAATGAAGCAATCCTTCAACTGAAGTGTGAGTCACCAATCAATCCCATCTCTGTTCAGCAACTTCCTACTGCAAGCTGTTGTATTGTCCAGGGCCCTTCTCCTCCTTACATGAAATATTACAAAATGGATCGATCAGGAGCCCCTTTCTTTTCAATGCAGGCCTGGTTGCAAAAAGCACGCAAAAATCTGTGTTGTAGAAATGCAGAAAATGTTGCAAGAATGAATGAAACAGCATTTCATCCAGCAGATGCTGCAGCATTTGGTACATGATTTAGGAAGAATCAATCTGAGGAGACGTGCAGATTTTTCTCAAAGTTTTGGAATTGAATCCCTATCTGCATCTCCAACACTTGCAGTTTTTTAAAAAAATGGATCCTGCACAATACCTGAGCTGGCCATTTGAACCTCATTCTTCCACCACTGCACATCACCCTTGAGAAAACACTGCAATATTTGCTCTCACTTCAGGCAGGTGTCTCAGGCTGCTTGCAGAAAATGCCTCTCCCTCCATCCACTGAGTCCCCAAAAGTCAGGTTTGTGCATTAGGGAGTTCCAAGCCATTCTCACAGCACATTCAAAGCAGCCTACAACAGCTCCACAGTCTAAGTGACTCATCTGGCAGCTTAATGCTTGCTTTTTTATTCATTTTCCCCTCCACTTTCTGGAGATTCCTCATTTTCAGATGCCTCGTTTTTACAACTTAAACAACAGAGCGTTTGATTATGTTTGAATATAACAATGCAGTGAATATACATAAAAATATATTTACCATTTTAAAGACTGTTAAAACACCACTATGTACAATCCCAACAGGGATACACCAAACTCCAAATGAAACTAGGTAGCTTTTTACTGGAGAGAAAAAATATCTCTAAAGAGACAGAGAGCAGAACAAGCCCTTGCAGGAATACCCTAAACAATATGCATCACCACTTGCAGCTTAATAAACCTCCATAAATATGCAAAGGTTTTTGTTGTTTTCTTGAATTTTTCAATTCTGACATACTTTCCATGTCACTCTATCTTTTCTGAAAACTATTTTTAGAAGAACATACAGGAAGCCATTAACATGGACTGTAAAAAGACTCTGCCACATGTCTGAAGTTGCTTCCAATACAAAACTGTTTCACTTGGTCTGAACAAAATTGCACAATCTTTGAAAGTTTTGACACAGCAAAACAGGAAATTCATGATGCAAACTCTTGAGTTACTGGTTGAAAACAAACTTTGCAAGTATTACATGTACAGTGGAGACTGTAGGGAGGAGGAAAAGAAAATAGGAGTGGGGTATGTGATGTAGGATCAACCTTAAAATACAAAGGACAAGGCACCGAGCAAATTAATTTCCCATTACATTTCAGGAGTTGCATAACTCTGTGACACTTACAGGGGTATTTATCAGTTGTGTCAACAAGGCCCTTCTTTCACCAAAAGAAACCTATCCCCTTCCAATCAAAATTATTATATAATTATATTTAAAAAAAAAATAAAACAAAACCACACCTCAGCAAGTATACTGGTTATTCTTGCTACAGAATTGACCAGCCTGGTTTACTTTTATGAAATGCAAGCCTCTGCACACTTCAATCACAGCATTTTAAAAAATGCATGTTATTTAAGTTCAACTTCCCAACAATTTTATAAGAGGTTAAGAACAGCTGAGTATTTCATTAAAATTGTAGCACATGCAAAGCAACTTATTTTCTTTACTACCAGAATGCAGCATGTGTCCCTCCTTATAATAAAATTGATATCCATAATGCAAATTTGCATACTAAGTTAATAAAAACATATGCATGCCTGCTCGAACACAACAGCAAAGCAGCTTTGTAATTATGCACCCATATTTCAAAATTCTGCTCACACTTTGACAGAGCCAAAGAACACCGAATAAAAACCAGAATGCTCATGTGGAAGATGTTTCTTAATCGAAGGAGGCAGTAATCTGTGAACACTTTGCTAAATGACTGCTAAAGCCTAGAGTCAGACTGATTCAAATGCTACCTTGTCTTTAAAGCTTAAGCAAAGTATGCAGCTCCATTTATGTTTAATGATCCACCGCACTTCAGCAGAGAAGCTACAAATTAAGAAGTATTGTATCTCACACATGTAACCTGGTTTGGTTCCTATTAGGTAAGCATTAAAAACTAAACTCCTCAAGCTCTCGGTATTCTGCAGGTCGCACACCAGGACTTTACTCTCCCAGGGAGCACATATTGCAGTAATTCTATAGCAATAAAACGAGTCTCACTGTGTTCATCTATTATTGCAAAGAAAATATCGGTGCTCGTAAATCCACCGTAACAAGCCGGAGATACAAAACCAGCCCTCACAGCACTCTCCCTACTTCTTGCCTATCAACAAATTCCAGATAAAAATGCAATTGCCTCAAATATAATCTATCCTTCAGGTCCAGAAAGAAACTGGGACAAGAGCTGCCAAGCCCTCAGCTCTGCAAAGCCAGCCACGGGGGGGCTTACCAGGCTCCATCCCTCTGCACTCCCCACCTACTGACTGCAAGAAATCACACCGAAATATGTCCACATGAGCTCATTCGGGGCGGGGGGGGACCGGGAACGACACATTATTATCTCCCCCTGCAAAAATGTTTCAGAGCCACCTGCCATGTGGTGCAATCCCCGACGCATTCCAAAGACGAGACTGCGGCTTCCCGGCAGCACCGCGCGTAAACCCGGGAGGAAAAATGTCTCTGGCAGGAGGCTGGTGACAGGAACCGCCGGGGGACAGGCGAGCCCCGCTCGCCGCGGTGCCCACCCCGCAGGGATCCCGCCGCGGGTCCCCGCCGGGCTGAGGGGGCCGCGGGGCGGGGCAGCGACCTAACGCGACCTGCCCCGCACAGCCCCGTCCCTCCCAGCACTCACCAGACGGAGCCGTAGGCCCCGGAGCCGACAGGGGAGAGGTTCTGGTAGCGCTCGGGCACCTCCCACACCGTCTTGTTCAGCTCCTGCCGGTAGAACTTGGGCCGCTCCTGAGACATCTCGGTTGCGGAGCCCGCCCCGCCCGGCCCGGCGGGAG
>VXBQ01005221.1:87706-107072 GCA_013400175.1 Phainopepla nitens
TAAGGCAGCACAGGGTGAGTAACGGCTTGCCAGGGTGTATCTCAGCCCTAGTGCTGCTGAAGCCTTGCAAGCTGGTGTGGCTCGTTCGTGTAAAGTCGCCGAGGATGTTTTGTTCACTTCCAGGGGTGTCAAGTCAGGAGCGTTGGGGAGGGCTAAGCTCTCACTGCACAGGTTTCCCAGTGTCCTGATCGTTCTCTGTGTTTTTTGAGAATAAGCTAGTTCTCAGTACTTCTCAAAATATCAAGGATACAGATGTGTTTTCTTTCGAGTGCATACATAAGTCTCAAGTCTTTAAGTGCAGCAGGTTAAGCTGCTTTTGGAGTGGAACCCGTGGTGTGTTCACCAAGTAGTGAGTACAGAATATCACAGCAAATAATTAATGTTAGAGATTTGGTCAAGGCCACCCAGCTTTTGATCGCAAGCTTTAGAAAGGTGAATTGTTAGCAATACAGTGCAAGATAGACACATTCTGAATGGGTTATGGAAGCTTGCTTTTAAAACATTTGGCTTCCCACATCCCTAATCCTAACCTTTCTCTGCACAAAGTGGCACCCTGTCCTATGGTGCTGTAAGTCATTGAAGGCCACAGAAGTAAAAACTTAAAGGTTACCACTGCTTGCACCTAAAAAGTAACTACTTCTTGGTGTGTTAGGGTTCTTAACACCTTTAATTCTCAAACTCTTTTGCTTCCTGTTAGTTTTGCTTGTTGTATGACTTTGCCTTGAAAAGGTTGATTGTGCTCAAGGATGTCAGACACACCTTGCTCTCTGTGGTTTGAAGAGGCTGGGGCATGTATATGTGTACAAGACAGTAAATATAATGCTGGAGTCCCTGCTGTGGTATCAGAAGAAACAGGTCACAGTGATTGTGGTTTTGTTTCTTTGTTTTAGTTTGGTTTGACTGTGAATATTGCAGTTTTCTTTCTGAATCTCATTTTGGATCCAGTCTGGACTCTCAATGGTTATGGCTTTGTCTGCTCTGCTAAATCCTCCTATGAAAGTAAACACAAAATCTCTTATTCATCGTTTATTTGGGCTTTGTTTCAGTGTATACTGAAACTTAAACTGTTGTTTTGAGACCGGGACAGGGCCTGAGGCTCAAGACCCAGCCACTGGGTGAGGTTTTCCAAGGTGTGGTGAGCTCATCTATCAGCCTGCTGCTGCCAAAAGAGCCAGGACCACACAGGGAAAGGAAAGCAGGGGAGCAGCCTTCTCTTTCTGGATAACCAGCTCTTTCATCAGCTTAGCCATGTGTGGTACTCAAGCCTAAAACTATGGGTCTTGTCCAACTTACACTGCTGTAAAGGAGTTTTCTGGTGATAAATGCAGGCAAACAGAGCTGTAGTTTGAGTTGCTGTTGTGTTTTCTAGTTTTCAGTAACCATGAAGACTTGTCAACAAGGTTACTTTCTGTAATAGTCCTTTACATTGTGCAAAAGCCTTGTGTTCCACTGCTGTCTTTTTATATCTTAAAAATGTAAGAAGGAGATTGGGTGAAATTCTAGAGTCAGAGAAACAAAATCACTTGATGATAAGGGTTGAATTGTGTATAATTATGACGTGTGATGTAGAGTTAAGAGTCTGTCCACCCAAAATTACCTGATGCAATAAAACACATTTTGCCTAGAGTTCAAAGGGAGAATTTTGCTAATATTATTGAAAACTTTATCATTGCACTCAATGTTTAATAAGAAAATCTCTTTTATTTCTTCCTCCAGCTCATTGTTTAAGAAAAATGTCTGCCTTGCTTCCTCGTGATCTTTTCTCTGTTTGTTTGCCACTTCCCTGTTTCATGTGTTTTCTCTGTTCTCCATTTTGTATCCACTTGTCAGCAGAGCCACCCCTGACAGTGAAATTATGGAGGGACACAACTCTGTAATGTTAATGTGAGTCCCCATGGTCACTGTTCACAGTTCAGGGATGCCAGAAGCCTCACTTATATTTGGTTTGTAAATAAAAAAAAAACCCAAAACACCAACATTGCCAGGGAATTAAAAGGGGGACGAAGGAGCACTGAGCAGTGGGGTTAGTCAGAGTTTAGCTGCTGGAGATGCTGATTCAAACACATACATGGGAAACAAATCATGTAGGTCAAGTCCTGATTCAACCCACTTACTAAATAATGTAATACAGGAAACATTCGTCTGGTTTTGGGGAGATGGGATAGGTTTGTTTAATTTTGCTTCCCAGATGCAATGTTTATATGGTTTTCTTCTAGGTCAGAACAGGAGGAATCAAAATACCATCCCCTCTTTTTCTGCAGTGTTAATTAGGTCAAGTAATTGATGTATCCAGTGCTCTGGGCTTCTCCAGTGACAGGCTATCATGTGAACAGCACACAGAGTATTTGTGATTCATCTGAGTGGAATGCAAGGGCACAGAGGTGCCTGCCTGGGACTGATGCTGTGTGCCAGCTCTGGGTTAGCACCTGTGCAGGTGCCTGCAGAGAGCAAACAGAGCAAATCCTGGTGGTCACATGAGGTCACACAAAAGCACTGCAGAGACAGAGCTTGAAAAAGGAATTGTTCATCTGTTCAGCTCCTCTTGTTCACACAGGAGAAGGTTCACACTCAAGATTGTCCCTGTCCTAAACTGGCTGCTTTCATACTGGTTCAGAGATTGGATCTTGAGGGGTTGAAATGTTGGTGTGTTTCTGATTCCTCAAGGTAAGCAGAGAGAAAAATTATCCTGCCAGTAACTTAAATATTGTCATGGAGTTGAGGAAATGGGGCTGGGCAGATCCTCCTTTGAATTCTCCATTTCTTTCCACAAATGGATCGATAATCCAATTTGTTGCTTTGAGTCCTGTGTTCCTGTTTGGGCAAAGATATCTTTGTGTGCAAGCTGGAAAGGCATCCTGCTGAGTTTTGCAGCAGGGAATGACCTTGTTGTTGTTGTTGTTTTTATTTCTCGGACAGAATGAGTAACCCTGCCAATGGATGGCAAAAGCTGCAGGTTTTTGTTTCCAGGGGTTACTGCACCAGCTCTCTTGGGGCTGCTGGGGGAAGGGAAGGACAGAGGTAGCTTCATTTCCTGAAGAACTGGGGTTTATGCACATGCCTTTTCTGTCAGTATTCTGCAATAATTTTTAAGCTTGGTGGCTGTCTCAGCCAAGTTTGACAGAGACAAGGGCAGGTGGTTGGAAGTTCCAGGAAAAGCAATTGTTCTGAGTAAAATATTCCAGTAGTTGCCCCACCTAGGGAAAGAACCCATTCTTGGCTAATCATGCTGTGCTGGGGTGCTACACCTGAAGGAGGCAAGAAGGAGGAGAAAAACCTCCCCAAATCTGCAGGAAAGCAGAGTTCATGAGTTCTGCTGCTCATCAATCAACTTGTTTAACTCCCTTACCTTGACATTGTACATAATAGTCTAATGTAAGGATATTGACTTTTCAGACTGTCCCCCATAGGAAAATCTTCAAAGAATGAAGGTGACAGTAAAAATATTCACCAGTCTCCCTTGGGAGCAGCCCCCAGACAGGAGGTGACTGTTTCCCCAGGAGCCCCATCTGAGATGAGGCTGGGCTGGGAATGCAGCAGGAACCCAGAGCAGCTCAGGGGTGTCACCTCCTGCAGTCCCTGGGAGCTCAGTTCCTCCAGAGCTGGGGATTTGGGCTGTCCTTTGCTCCCATGCCAGCAGGGCCCTCCTGCTGCTCAGATGGTGTCACCTTGTCATGGGAGCTGCCACCTTGGCAGTCTGGCCACCCTTGGCTAAGAGTTATATCCAGATATGCACTAGGCTTTTCAAGAAGAAGAAGAAATACTTTTTCTCTGCAAAAAAAACTCTGACAACAAAATTCTGCATGAAGGGCAATGTCAGAGATCTCATGCTGAGCCCAGAATAAAACAGAGCCAAGCTCTTCCCAGCAGTACTCCACCCCTGCAACTGGATTTCCAAGACTAGGCTGGAGAAAGAGATGGAAGTATACCAGCAATCCCTGAAGGACAACTGTTGGGACATTCACATTTCACTAGAGAGAAGAAAGGTACAGTTAAGCAACAGTACTGGTGATTCTTTACCAGCTATTGATCCTCTTTTTATTCTTTCTGTTCCAGAGTTTGTAAAATAGCCTAACTAATGCCTCCAGAAATTCTGTTGTTCTAAACAAAGAGCAACACTTATTTACTTCAAGAATTTTCAAATAGATATGCTCCATAGCAATGCCAGAAGCAGAGAAATTTCAATGTATAATTCCTAGTTTTGTAGCTAATTCTAACAAACTATTTGGATTTGATTTTCAAAATTATGTAGAAGTTTAAATATCCTGACTTAGCACTTCTTAAATATGTCTTTCTTGCTAGTAAGTAAAATTATTCTAGTGTATTTCAACAGATTACATGTCGGCAGTTTTATTATTTTCAGATGTATTTAGAATGATGTGAAGCTTCAAAGAAAACATTTTATTATTATTCTTCATCACTATGCTGAAGCTGATATTGACTGCATCAGCATAACAGGGTGTCCCTCCATCATTTCTTCTTCAGTCCCTTTCTAATCCACCAGAACTAAACCCCAGTAGGCAATCTAACATTTTTGTTCATGTTCTTGTAGTCCTGTACTGAAATACTGGAGAATGAAGGAATATATTTCCTTTGTTCTGAAGAGGCAGGAAAATTGGAGACTTAGCACTTGAAAAAGAAAAATCAACTTAGTTATATTGTCTGGAGATCAGCCATGGAGTTTGATGCACTAATATCAGTATAAAAATGTCACCTAGGTTTCTACTGAGAGCAGAAGCATTTAACTAACTAAAGCAATGCACATTACAAGGCTTCACCATATCCTGTCTGAAGAATTCTCTCCTGGCACAAATTGCCTTGTGAAGAGCTGCAGGTGAATTATTTTTGATGGATGGCCAGCACTGTGAGTATATACAATTCAGACCCCATTTTAGGGCAAAGCTTGAATTCAAATGATGGATCCTTTGTGTACTCATCCTGTGCTCTGGGCTAAATCTGTTGACATGTGAACAGCTCTAAGTTTTGCTGCTGGGCATTTTGTGGTTTCTGGGTGTGCAGTAACAGAAAAGTGGCTCCTCTGAATTCTGTTCCTCCTGGCTGTAGCAATTGTAATGTGTAAATTGTAGCAATGATGTGACAGCTAATTGGAATTTTAATATTAGTATTAAATTATCTAGTGTTTTCAGCTGGATTCTTCTAATATTATTTTCATTTTTTCCATTTAAATTTTCATTGCTTCCAGGCAGTTTCTGGATGGAAGTCACAGCACTGCAATGCAAAAAGTGTAGTGGTAAAGGATTTTAGTGAACGTTACTGTGTAGAGTCTCTTACTGCAGAGGAAACTGAATCCTGGAACTTCTTGGACTGAAAGACAGGAAAAACTGAAGGCCCAAATGGTATTGAGTAATTTTCAAACCACATATGCTTCCCTACATTGTTCTGGACAGTGGCTTCACGCCAAGCTCCTCTCAGCTCTGCTCAAAATGAGTAATGTAAAACCCATGAAAAGCACAGCCCTCATTTCCAGATTCTGTTGGCTCTCCTATGGCAGCCTTGATTTAAGATGAAATGGATTCCTAGCTATTGGCACCATGAAAGGTCTCCACTGAAAACGTCAGAGATTTTTTTTTTTCATCTTGTTCAGCAAAGTTCTGAATCTTCCCTTCCTACCACAATGGCTGCAAAGTTTAGCACCAGGGGACAAATCAGACGTCAGAATGTCAGCATGCAAGTTACAGATATTCATGTTGCAAAACAAATATCCTGCTGAGAGCAAGTCCAGACAATCCTGATCTTTTTCCCTTACAGGTGTGCAGTGCCATAACACTGTTCCCACATACAGACACAAGGCTTCTGTGTTCAGCCAAGCACAAATCCCTGGACATGGTCACTGTGAAGTGACAAAGCACCTGCTTTATGGCCAGATATTCCACCTATACCTCTAAGAACCCACAGAAGTCAGAGTTTAAAGGCCTGTCTATAATTTTTGTTGGCAGCCTGAAGTTCTTACCTGACGTAGTTGCAACAACTCCAGTTGTTTTGCACACAGCAATGTTCTGATGTTCTTCCTTCTGGTGGGATGCCACAATGCTTTCCTGGCAGGGCTTGCTGCAAAAACCCAGGCTGCTCTCCCACTGCACTGAACTACAAGATACAGATCCCCAGACATGCACATTATCATTGCTGATGGTGCAGTCTGCAAATTGTTGTGGTTTTATTCCGTATCCCCTGCTCTGTTGTGGTTTTATTCACGTGCTTTATTCACATACTCTCTTACAGAAGTAGCTGCAGAAGACATAAAGCAGCTGAGGAACCTCAGATGTCATGTAGAGCCTGGCAGGAGCAGCTCTTGGAGCTCTGGCAGTGTCACTCTGCACTGGGAAGCTTGGAGGAAGGACCAGATAAACCACTTAGGTAACAGCAGAGTCTGGGGACATTTATTCTGCTCTAAAAACAGTGCCAGGCTGGTTGTGGAAAGATGAGTCTATCTTTGTTTAGCCCTGGCTCAACAACCCCTTGATGGTGCTATTCTCACTGTGTTTTCTACCCCAAATTAGAAAAGTATGGAAGAAACATGGCAAGGGGGACGGTGCTCAGTAGGTTTTATCTCTTGTTTTTGTAGCAGAACTCGGGGGGGAGGGTGTTCTCATTCAGACTGGTGGCAGCTACTGCTCAAGGGAATAACAATGCCAGCCTGCACATGTGCTTCACTGTGGCTTTCCAAGTCCAGCCATGTCTTTGTCATCCCCACGTGAAGAAACCCGTAAGGAGCAGAATGGCCTGCCAGGTGTGAGCACACACCGTTCTACAGCAACTCTGTACAGATATGGGATGACAGACAGGCCACCTATAAACTGAGATTATCATCTTCTCTGCTCTGTTAATGTTGTGTCTTCTTGGAGGTAGGAAATTGCTGTGCAATGCTTGCAGGGGGAGTCTCTACCACACTTGAGGTCTTTTAGCTCAACTTTACCTTGATCACCTCTTCAGCAAAGGCTGAAATTTGCTCCTCTGTTGTGTTATCACGAAATCTTGTGTTAGTTTCTCACATAGAACTCTTTGCAGAACAGGCAGATGTCCTAAATGTCTGATGCTTGTAGAATACAGCAGCAATTACAAATATGAAAAGGATTTTTCTGTCTTCCAAAGTTGCACACACACATACTTGCCTTTCCATGAAGATATCCATAATCCAGTGCCAAAGAGCCCAGGTCTTGGGAATGCTTTAAAATGTCCTAGAAGTTAAAATCACATGAGACACAGCTCCAGCTCTGGTCCCAGCTGATGGCTGTGACTCCCTCTGTGGCTCCCTGACAGGAGTAGGGGATCAGAATCCCAGACAAACACCTGATAGAATATGTAATGTGCTTGTAACAGAGCTGCAAGTAGTTTTGAGAAGTTTGTGCAGAAAAATTCATGTTAATGTCCAAAAAGGAGACATATAGACGAGTCCTGTAACTTTATTCATGAATAGAGGGAGAGGCCATGAGGCATTTCTCCATGGGGTCTCAGATGGTTGGAGAACACAGCCTCCTTTTTATCCTAATTTTCCCAGCCTCATCACCCTCTCTCTTTCCCCACTAGCTGAGGTGCTTGGAAGGTCCAGACTTCCCCATCTGCCTACTGTATGTCCCCCTTAATAGGCACCCCCTTCTATAACACACAATACATTATAATATATTACAATGAAAAAAAAATATTTATTTTATAAAATATAAACATATATGTTATCTGAAAATATTAATGAACCTACTAAGTCTTTGTTATTCTTCCCAAAGTTCAGGAGTTTAGCATGACCTTGGTTGAGCAGCAGTTTGTGTCAATTGGTGACATTTTCTGAAATTGAGGCTTTCTCCCATTTCTTCCTTATCTACCAGTCTCTGGCCCTGTCTACAAGCAGATTCGTACAATCTGTAAAGACACATTCATCTTATTCCTTTCAGGTTAAATAGTGTTGAGAAAAACTGCGGATAGTGGAACCTACAGGAGTTCTAAGGTGAATACATAACCACCTTAAACACAGGTATTTGTTCAACGCATGCAGCAAAATGCCTGAACGGCCCAGTAACTAAGGTTTTTTTTTCGTGGTCGTTCTTAAAGAAATGACTTAACATTAAGAATCTCTGAGTCCGATGGGCATTGCACTCTGCTCGGGGCACACGATTTTACACACGGATTCGGGACAGGCTTTGCGGGCTGAGAGGGGGCTGCGGGAGGTGCGGTACGAGGAAGGGTGGGGAAGGTCAGCGGGTGCAGACAGCCGGGTACGAGTGCGGGAGGTCAGCAGGGACGGGTGCGGGAGGCGTGAGCGCGGCGCGGCGCGGCCTCCATCGCCCCGCGGGGCCCCCGCCGGGCCCGCCGCCCTTCACGCCTCTCTCTCCTTCTCTCCCTCAGTGCTGGCGCTGCAGGCCCGGAAGAAGCGGACCAAAGCCAAGAAGGACAAGGCCCAGAGGAAGTGAGTGCGGCCGCGGCTCCCTTCAGGCGGCATCTCCCGCCGGCACCGCCGCCTCTTTGTTCCCCCGGCCCTCCCCGCGGGGAAGGGGCTGCCGGGCCCGGCGGCCCGGGGGGCGCTCGGGGCAGAGGAACGTGCGAGCCCCCGGGGCTGGGCGGGTTTTTGAGCGGCGTTCACCGAGCGCACGTTGCGGGCGCAGCAGGAGCGGAGCGGGCGCAGCGCGTGGCCCGGGGCGGCCGTTCTGCCGCCCAGCTCTGGCCGCTCCCCACGCCGGCTCCTTGGGCTGGACGGGGAACGGGAGGCTCTGCCTTCCCTGCTTCTCCCCGAACCCCGGCTGTGGAGTTGCGGTGGCGCTTAGGGAGGGAGCTCCGGGGGTGGTGTGCCCTTGCCGGCTCCCCTTGGCCGCGGGCTCTATCCCGGAGGGAGTTGTCATCGTCCCCTCTCTGCAGTCCCCGGGGCGCTTCAGCGACTGTCGGCTTTAGGAACCAGCTTCTCTCGACTCTCTTCTCCCTCTTGGCTCTCTTTCCCCCTGAATTTTTTTTTTTCTTTTCTTAAATCTTGGCGAAAGAATGCCATGGTGTGTTGTTTACTTCGTTCTCTAACTTTGATGCTCTCGTGTGGCTTTTTTCCTACCGCAGGAATGTCACGAGTCTTTATGTGTGGGGAACTTTTGGAGGGAGATGTAAAAATTAGAAGAACTAAACAATGGCTTTCAGCAGGCTGCATTGAGTGCTGTGTTCAGTGCTGCTCATGGATGCCTTTCTCTAGAAAGGTGATGTAAATCCTGGAGCTGCTTCTGGATACTCCATAAAATGCTGCTTCTGTCTGTAAAATCTCTGGTGACTCAGGATGTTTTTTACTCGAAGGTGCCCAGGAACCAAAGATAGTTATTAAGTAAGGCTAAGGCTTTGGAGGTGGGAGTTGGAGGGTTTTTTCTTTAGGCCTAGAGTAATGCTTTCTCAGTCGCTTCCTCAGACACATCACAGGGATTTAAAATATTTTCTTCTTGTTGCCTCCAGCCAAGAGTCAGTGGTTTTGAGATGGCACTTTTGAAGATTGAGGAGCCTTAACCAAAGTATTTGGGAGACATGCATTATGGTTCCGTGCTATTCCGTACATGTTCCTGGTATTTCTTGAAGGTAGCATTAGGACAATTTTGAGATGCCCTCCTCCTTCTCTAATTTCTGTATGAATAATCCATTGTCTAATTCTCTTCATGTTATTTTTTTCCCTTTTTCTAGCTGCAGACCAGCAATACTGGCTCTGCCAACAGAGTCCACAGTGCAGCTGGGAAGGCTAATTTCTGTAGTTTTTGAGGCTGCTGAATGATAACTTTCAGAGCTGGCATATTAGGGGTTTTTCATAAATCTTTTTTTTAGCCACATATTCAGGACAGGTTAAACACACTGCTGGTTAACTCTTGATTTTGCCACTCACCTTAATTTGAGGGCAGAGCCATGCTGTTTGTCAAATTCTATTCTTACACTTCATGCTTCAACTCTTTTCTCTGGTACCATAAGTTTATTGCATGTGCTTTATGCTGTGCAACTAAATGAACTTAGTATAAGCCTCTAACTTTAGGTACAGTTCCACAACATTTATTCTATTTAAATACAAAGCTGCTCTAGTTAAATCTTCTAAAATAGGCTTAACTGGGTTGTTTCATGACTTTCCATAAAATCTATGCTTGAAACCACATGCAATGTGCTTTTAATATCTGATGGTCCATGATAGTTTAGATCAGACATGCAGGTTTTTTCTGTAATACATTTTTTCTTTACATTTGCAGTAAAAACCATGAAACAATGATTTTCAAAGGTTGAGTTTAGTAGTTTGAATTATTATATAAAAATGCAGAGAATGTTCTGGAGGGACAAAAAGCAAGCTCAGATACAGGGAGACCCTGAGTTCTAATACTGACTGTTACTGGGTTGCTTTGTGGCTTTGAGTGTGATTTCAGTTTCTTGATTTCACTTGTTTTCCATCAAAAAAGGCAGGAAATTAGAATTAAAATGGCTTTAATCTATTTTTAGAAAAAGAGAGACCTTTTCCTTACTGTTAAGAATGTCAGGAGATCTGCACATCAGAAGCAGTTGCTAACAAAAGTTTGGTAGGTAGGTCCCTGCAGTTTGTGTTGCTGCCCAAAGGTAGCATTTCCAAAAGCTGGCTGGGGAAGAATGTGATGTATTCATTTTATCATTTCTTGAGGTGTGAACATCTAACAGTCAGTTAAATCCCAAAGGAACTCAAAAAACCTGTCTCTAAAAATGAGCCTGTGGGCTTGCAAACTTTTTTTCCTACCAGAGCTTTGGTAACTTCAGCTGTAAAGTCTCCAGACAGCAGTAGCTGGTGAGGTGCATTCAGGTAGTTGGTTTTTCCCAGTTTTGCATTTTTGACAAGACTTTCAAAGTTCTTTGAATCAACCAGTTACTGTGTCTTTGGAGTTCATCACAGGTGGACAGATGTGTTGAATGTAAATAATTGCCCTGATCCTTTGGAGGGTGGGGGAAATTCGCAGTTCTTTCCTGGGAACACTTCTTTTACCAGTTTTCCTTGTATTCTGTGGAATTGCAAACATAACTCCCTCTATTCTGGTGTTTCATGAGCTGTCCTGAATGGGGATATGCCAGGAGGGTGTGATGCCAACAGTTCAGCCTTTCACCCCTGCTCTGTGCTCTGCAGATGTCCCTGCACAGATGTGCTGGGAACGTTTTAAGGCCTTGGTGCAGCAGGGGAAGCAGAGCAGGCTGACAGGAGAGCAGCAGCTGGATTTTCATCAGCAGGAAAGCAGCAGGGTGAGCTCTGTTTAGGAAGCAGAGCAGGCTGACAGGAGAGCATCAGCTGGATTTTTCTGAAGACCCCAGGTGCTGTTTTGTTGCTTTATTAGCTCTTTTTTTCAGAGGTGATGCTGAAGCAGGGCTTCTGTCTGCTTGCATTTGAAAGAGATTTGTGTTCACAGAATCATGAAGGTTGGGAAAGCCCTCCAAGATCATCACATCCAACCTGTGACCACTCCCCACGTTGTCAACCAGCCCAGGGCACAGTGCCACATCCAGGTGTTCCTTGAACATCTCCTGGGATGGTGACTCCACCTCCCTGGGCAGCCCATTCCAATGTTTAACAACCCTTTCCATGGAGAAATTCCTCCTGAGAATTCCTTCTTCATTTCATACTCTGTAAGACTGCACTATGTGAACAAAAGCCTAATACACAAGGAAAATCTGGTATTTACTTCAGACTTGTGCTTCTGTTTGAAAATACCAGTTTGAACTTAAATACAAATATAGTTGTTTTTTACTGATGTCTTAGGCAATTTGTAATGAAAATGGGCACTTGAGACTGTTAGATCATAACTGCTAGTAAAATACTGTGGGTTTTTTCTGTCTGTTTTATGTTGAAAGGTTTCAGAAGTACAGACTGTTTTCTCTGTTTTCTTTGTCATAGGAGAAAATTACTCTTTTAGCTGCTACTGAGATTATAGCCAGAATTTAAAAACTAGTCTGAAACACCCATCCAGATTCAAAGCAGAAAAAGCATAAACAGACAAGAGACTGAAGAAAAAAATTTATATTACAGCTCATTTGTCTGAAATCAAGAAAATAAGTGTAATACATAGAAATAGGCTACAGGTCTATATAATATGTAAATGGTGGATATTTCAGTGGCAGGCCCAAATGATAATACAGTTTCATCAAATTCAGCATCTTCTGTGTTTCAGGAAAAGTTGGCATGTTCATGTATGAAACCACTAGTTCTGTGTAAGGGGTGTTGAACCAATTGTGGTTCAAAGCAGAACATTTTATTGCTGTAAGCATGAATATCTACAAAAGCAGTGGCAGCCATAAGGTATGTGGCTTGTTCTGGAAAATGAGCATGATCTGAATTTCTTTTTGCTAATTCTGCCTGCCCTGGTGACTTTAATCATTTCTTACAGGCATTACTGAGTGGGAGATATTTTTTTCACAGGACTTTCAATAGATCCTCTGTCTCCCTCTATTCCTGCAGGGAAGCAGTGGCAGAGCTAAGTTAGTAGCCTTGCTTTCTCCCCATTTCTGCCCAAATGCCTGCAATATTCATTATTTTCAAGAAGCTGTTTTATCATTACCTGAAAATTTCTGGCAAGACTCTTGACGTGCAGTGAAGCCTCACTTCTTCCTCCTCTCTGAAATTGCAATGAAGAGAGACACAGTCAGTAGTTTTCCCATCTGTGTAGTCTGGGGAGCAGAAAATTCTTAGTGGGATCTGATAGTTTCCAGTTTGTTCTTGTATTGTGTCTTTGAGGAGCCCTGGAGTTCTCACAGCTCTCTCTGGTTCTTCCTCAATTTATTCCAAGCTTTGCCTGGATTGTTTTCCTCACTTGTCTTTCATAAGTATTTTGAAGATAATTTTAAGGTAGAGTCAGAATGGCCTCATAATTTTTTCATTCAAATACAGAAGTGATTATCAGACCATGACAGGACACAACTGAAATCTGCTGGTTTCCATGGAAGTCCCTTGGTTTGTGATAGCTGGAATAGCAGACAGTTCTACAAACAGCTTGTTAAGTGCTTGTGTGGGAGAGTGGGGATGGGAAGCAAGAAACTTGATTGCCTGTTATTTGTGTTTTAATACCTTTCTCATGTGAAAGCCAGTACTTATCTTCAAACTGAGCTCCCACAGATCTGCTAATCAAAGGTAGGTCTTGCTGCCTCTGAGTGCTGTTATTTAAAAACTAAATGTTTGACCATCTCCAGTCTTCCTTTAAGTTCTTGACGGTGGTATTCCTGTAGCTCTGGGATGAGTGCTCTGCATCAGCAAGTGTGGATCTGCCCTACTGGTGAAAAACACCAGTTATTTATTCAGAAAAAACAGGGGTGCATCAGTGAATGAGTTGCAATAATCACAAAATAACATGGATTGTACACTCATAAGTCCCCCACCATCAATGATTTATAATTCCCCCCCAAAACAGTTGGAATTTCTTGAGCAGGGAGGCTGGCTGCATACAAGCAGGAAAACACTTTAATCCTTTCAGACCTGAACTCTTCCTGAAGTTGTGTGTAGTCAGTTACCATATTCATTGAGCAATAGGTTTGCCAGCAGATCTGCGTGTGAGTGCTCATTCTCACTAGATGTGCCTTAACATGATCTGGAAATTACAGGCACACTAAGAAATAGTAATGAGATGCAGCCTGTGAGCATTCTTCCTTAAAGAGACATTGTCTCCGTGCACAGATGTGGAAATGGGAGAGGGATTTTAAATCCTGGCTTCTCACCATGCCATAAGGAGCTTCTTCTCAAATGAAAACACGGAATCCTGAAGTGAGATCTTGCTGTGTTGGGTGTAGAGCCCAGCAAATCCTTGGCTGGATGGTTGATGTGGAAAGAAGAGTCGTGGGGTGTGTTTGCAGTGCCTTTATCTGGTGCCTGCAGTGGGAGCTGGGTTCGTCATTGCCCTTGCGTTCACTGAATCGAGTTCTGCTTGGGGGCGTTTCATGTGTGTAATTTGAGCTCACCAGCAAGGGGTGACACTGCTTATAAAGACTGTGTTGTAGGCGACTTAAAATTAGGAAAGCATTTCCCTTCAGTTTCCTGCAGATGGGCGTCATCTTTGCAAATATCAAGGGAGAGGCAGACGCAGAGAGAGGAGTAAGGAGAGTAGCTTTTTTTGTTAGTATGTATTTAAGGATGATGGGTGTGACAAAAGTGATTTGGCCCAAATGTACTTTTCAGTCCTTGCTTGAGGGTGGAAGGAGTCTGCTTTTCTGTCTTTTCAAGGCAAGTAGGTAGCATGGACAGTGTTTCTGCTGTTTTAGGGACAAGGAAGAATCTCCTCTGTCCAAAACAGAGTTTTGAAGTCACTCTTAATGCTTCTGAATAGGAGAACCAAACACCTCCTTTCAAGTGGTTTGTTTTTTCTTTAATGTAAGTTATTGGAGCAGAGAGAACAGGTTCAGAGTTTGATGATGGAGTTGAGTGTGGATACTTGGCTGTGTGTCTGGTAATTTATAGAGGGCACCCTTCCTTCTCTGCAAATCTGTAAGAACTCACATGGTGTGGCTGAGATTTCTTAATTATTTTTTTACCTTACTTTTAGTGTGTGGACCAGATAAGTTGTTCCACTGAAAACTGGCAAGAGAATTCCACAGTGTTTTTCCAAATTGCTTTAACACCTTCTGTAAGGAACAAGTGAGTGAGTCAAATCTTAGCTCCTGCAAATAACTCTTTACCATCCCTGCTGTGCATTGCAGGGGTTGGATGATATCTTCAGTGAACATGGAGCAAAATCTTGCCTACAGTGGAAAATTTTGAATGTTTTTAGCTCCTTTTCTAATATGAAGAGGTTTGGCAATGCTAAAATATTAAAAGCATATTCAGACTTC
This sequence comes from Phainopepla nitens, assembly GCA_013400175.1. Classification (NCBI taxonomy): domain Eukaryota; kingdom Metazoa; phylum Chordata; class Aves; order Passeriformes; family Bombycillidae; genus Phainopepla; species Phainopepla nitens. Next base: position 102,479 of record VXBQ01005221.1, read on the forward strand.
TGTGAGCTTTTAAGGTGAAAATATTTTAAACATACAATGGATGAAGACAATTTTTTAACCCTCTTGCTTTAAAAGTTCAGGGGCAGTTTCAGTGTGTCTTTCACTAATAAAGTGCTCGCTTGGAGAGAAATCTCTGAATTGTTACTTGCTATGTCACATTGTTGCTGACTTGTTTCCCCTGTCACTTACATAAACCAGCAGGATAAACAGGCACAGGAAATGACTGGGAATTGTACATTGCTGGAAGATGGTGTTAAGTACCCGGTGCTGTGAAAAATACTCGGTTCAACTTTTTAAAGATTTGACTCCTCCTGCTTGTTTTGTCATTTTAAGCATAAAGGATAAGCTTTTCTTGTAACTCTGGATGGGAAGGTGTGTGGAATTACTTCAGAAAATTCATTTTTCCTTTGAACACCCTTTCCCTGCTGCGTGATTGTGCTGGAATTCCTCTATCAAAAGGGTTGCTCTGTCGACAATTACCATGATCCTTGTCTTCATCCCAGCTTTCAATCCACTGGGCTATTGAATAGGCAAATAAAACCGGCTGGTTCAGGAAGATGAAACAAAGTATCTGCCTGAATTTCTAATTTCATTAGAGGGAGGAAGAGACAGGTAGACATCAAGAGGAGGGGATTAATCTTTATGCTCACCCCCCTGACATGACTGAATTTGCAGGAAGATCAGCTGAGAGCAAGCCCCAGCCTTGCTGCACGGCCCTTCACCTGCAATGCAGTGCTGGGCAGCTGCAGCTGGGTGCTGGAGGCAAATCCCTCTTCTCCTTCACTCTTGCACAAAAGCTTTGCTGCATTTGAGGAGAACCAACCCCTCTGCCTGCTGCTGATGTCCCCCTCCTTCCCCAGCACTGTGGTGTCTGACTTTTGATGGCTTTTTCGAAAACTGTTGGGCTGTCTTCAGGAATATCTTTATCCATGGGAGGCCGTGCTTCTTGCAGGTAGGTTCCCCTCTCTGATTTTGTCTCGTGAATTTGCAGTTCTTCAGGGAATAAGGACTTTTGGGAGGGTCTCTCTAGATGTGGATTTACACTGATTGCATAAAGGACTTAGCATTTTGCCTTAGCTTTGCTGTTCCACATTGTTTTTCTTAAATAAAATACTGCTATGTAGTTGTAGAGACCCTGCAGATCCAGTTCATTCTGATGATTAATTAGCACAATGAGAGAGCAAAAGGAAAAGGTGATCACGGTGTTCTTCTGTAGATCAGAGGTGGCTATAAAAAAAAGTACCCTTGCACACTTGGTTTTTAATGTGTAAACAATCATTTAGTATGGGATTTTTTTTTATATACTTTGTCTGCATTTTGCAATTTTGACAACAGCTGTTTCAGCTATCATCTCTAAATATTGGGTATGGATTTTTCTGCTGTCTTTAACAGCCTTTTGTGCCTTTTAGAGTACTGTCTTTGTGAGCAAAGCAGACAGATGAGGCTTTTGCTTTTGTATATAATTTTTTTTAGGTATTAATATATATTCTGCACTGATTAATTCTCTCTTAATCTCTGTCTTTGGCTGACATGGTCATTTCAGGGGAAGAACAGGCTGGTGTGTAATAACATCAGACAGATTTTCACTGGAAGGCAAAGGAATGAGGTGTATTTTGGAGGTGATTTCATAAAGGAAATAGCACTGTAGAGATGTGTGTGACCTGAATTCAGCTTTCTTACATTAGCTGGGACCATAGACTCTAATGTAGAAGTGAAATGCTTTTGGATCCCCATGAAAGACTCAGCTGCAGACTCTGGGGTGTGTCGTGTGTGAGACTGCCAGCAGCAGGATTCGTCAGCCCCTTAGGAGGGGCACAGAAAGCTTCCAGGAGAATGGGCTTTAGTGCTTCCAGTAACTTCTTCCTCCATGCATGGAATTGCTATTATTGAGAAGCACTGGGGCTGCAGAATGGCGTGATGTGTCTGTCTGCATCACTGCCACTTCAGGGGAATTTTCTTTTGAGTCCTTTTTAATCCCTTATATCCTGTCACTTTTTTAACTGCACAATCCTGAAACACCGCTGGGGAGAATTTGTCTTTACTACTCACACTCTGTGTGAGGTTCCTGGCTTAAAATCTTTGTCTGTGAGCATCTAATCTGCCCTTCAACCATTCTGTCTATGGCCATTTCTTACCTTTGCTGCCTGCTCTTAATTTGGGGATAATTTGTGACTTTATTTGTATCTCAATTGTCCCCAAAGGAATGCAGCAATTTTAAAGAAGCTTTTTGACCTCTAAGACTTTCTGCACCCCCTACTCCAGGTTTCCTTCTTCCTACTCCTGACTTATTATTCAGTGACTAAAAAGTCTAAATACTAAAAATCTCAGGGCTGGATCAAGCTGCAGGGTTGTTAATAAAAGTCTCATTAGCTTGGCAGTCTTTGGTTTATGGTTTGAGACCACTAAGCTGTTCCTGAATTTAAAAAATCAGCAGGACTTACCAACAGCAGACTGAAAGTAAATGTGTAGTGATGGCTTGTGCCTGGAATGACCTTTTTAGCTCTTCCTTGCTTAAATGAAATTGAGTTGTGGATTTGAAGTGGCTGCAAATTTAGTCATCATCAGATTGGAATGCAAGATTTCTCCCTTTTTATGATGTTTAAGATGGCTGTAGTTTGAATGTGTTAGCAATGTGTTTAATGTGTGAAGTCTCAGCAGAGTGCATGTGTAGTAAGTCAGTGCTGAACATTCATTCTACTGTATAACTATTCCAAATGAAAATATTACCTTTTCCCCGTGGATTAGGATGAGTTAATACGGCCCTGATATGATGTGCAGGACTCCAGCTCAGGACTAACTTGTGAAAAATGCATCTGAGGGCCTGCCTGTGTTGCTGGCATAGCCACTGGGGGGGCAGTTCCTCCTTCTTGCAGCAAATGAGCTGAATTTGAAAGGGGGTTCTGGAAGGCACCTCTGTTATCTGCTGCTTCCCTGCAACAATAGTTTCAATACAAGAAACTTCCTCTAATTCAGTGCTGGGGAACTGTCTGTAAAGAATGTTATCTTGTGCTTGTGTGGCACTGCTGTAATGAAGTGTGCTGCCCACTTCTTTGGACAATTCCAGCTTTTTTGTAATATCTCCTGCTTCTGAGAAAAGAAAACTTCACGTTGATATCTTGCAGTACTTTGCCCTTAAATCCTGCCAAAGCAAATGGTCTGTAGGCATTGTTTTCATTCTAAATGTTTGCTTTGTACAGAAGGATCTTGAATGCATTTAATCGTTCCCTGTAATGCTTTGTAAAGTAAATAAATCACCTGATTTTGGTATTAGCCTTTCATGAGCTGTTTGACTGTGATCAGTGTGATGCCATGAAAGAGCTGAGATATGGAAGATGATTTATTTGGGGAGCAGAGCCTGAGTGTGGGAGAGCAGGGAGGTGGCCTTTGCTGACATGGCCTTCACAAGCAAGAACTCAGAGTTGCACATTTGGTGGAAAATTAAATACATAAAATGAGCACTTTTATTTATGAATGTGGGAGTGGAAAACCTCCATCACCTTAGTGGCTGGTTCCAATCCCTCTGCAATCACAAGCTCTCAGGAGGGTTTGCTGAATGTCTGCTCTCTGTCCTCCTGGTTTCCATAGTTCAGACAACTGTAATAAACTTTGGATCTTGAGTGAATAGATGATCTAAAAATGCAGCCTGCCCTTTGAGAACAGGAGAAATAAATGTCAAGATTAGGGGCTCTAGTGTTCTAAAGTGTTAGAAACAGAAGGACTGTGTGATCTCTGTGTGTGTGTGTGTGTGTGTGTGTGTGTGAGACATGCAGTGTGATCTCTGTGTGTGTGTGAGACATGCAGTGTGATCTGTGTGATGTGCAGTGTGATCTGTGTGATGTGCAGTGTGATCTGTGTGATGTGCAGTGTGATCTGTGTGTGTGACATGCAGTGTGATCTGTGTGATGTGCAGTGTGATCTGTGTGTGGGACAATGCAGTGTGATCTGTGTGTGACAATGCAGTGTGATCTCTCTGTGTGACAATGCAGTGTGATCTCTCTGTGTGACAATGCAGTGTGATCTCTCTGTGTGACAATGCAGTGTGATCTCTCTGTGTGACAATGCAGTGTGATCTCTCTGTGTGACAATGCAGTGTGATCTCTCTGTGTGACAATGCAGTGTGATCTCTCTGTGTGACAATGCAGTGTGATCTCTCTGTGTGACAATGCAGTGTGATCTCTCTGTGTGACAATGCAGTGTGATCTCTCTGTGTGACAATGCAGTGTGATCTCTCTGTGTGACAATGCAGTGTGATCTCTCTGTGTGACAATGCAGTGTGATCTCTCTGTGTGACAATGCAGTGTGATCTCTCTGTGTGACAATGCAGTGTGATCTCTCTGTGTGACAATGCAGTGTGATCTCTCTGTGTGACAATGCAGTGTGATCTCTCTGTGTGACAATGCAGTGTGATCTCTCTGTGTGACAATGCAGTGTGATCTCTCTGTGTGACAATGCAGTGTGATCTCTCTGTGTGACAATGCAGTGTGATCTCTCTGTGTGACAATGCAGTGTGATCTCTCTGTGTGACAATGCAGTGTGATCTCTCTGTGTGACAATGCAGTGTGATCTCTCTGTGTGACAATGCAGTGTGATCTCT
>VXBQ01005221.1:107391-127529 GCA_013400175.1 Phainopepla nitens
GTGTGACATGCAGTGTGATCTCTCTCTCTGTGTGTGTGTGTGACATGCAGTGTGATATCTCTCTGTGTGTGTGTGTGACATGCAGTGTGATATCTCTGTGTGTGTGTGTGTGTGACATGCAGTGTGATCTCTCTCTCTCTGTGTGTGTGTGTGACGTCCAGTGTGATATCTCTGTGTGTGTGTGTGTGTGACATGCAGTGTGATCTCTCTCAGACCTGACACCCAGCACCGGGGCCCTGCTGCTCATTCTGAGAATGATCTTCCAGAGCAAGAGGAGGAAATCCTGGGATCAGATGATGATGAGCAAGAGGATCCAAATGATTATTGTAAAGGTGAGTGCTTGCCTCTTTTAGATACAGGATTGTCAGTGCAATCAAGGAATCCCCTCCATTTCCCATTTGCTGTTGAGAATGAAAATAGACTCCCTCTTACATTAGGAGTGCTTTGAAACTGCATGATGATAATAACATTTTTCAAGCCAGCATGAAGTGGAGAAGGTGTTCTCCAAGTTTCCCTCTGTTAGCAGTCAAGATTTGAGTTGCAGAGCTGTTCTTCATGCATAAGTTTAAAGGTGTTAACTTCTCCTCTGTGCCAGAGGGCTTTCAATATTGATAAAAGCAAGAGTAGGCATTTAATTCTTTATTTGATTGTAAAAGGGACACTTTAAAATCCTTTTCATATTCTTCGGTTTTCTTTTGAAGATCAGATCATTATCTTGATATCCATTCTTCAGAAAATTTGTTTCTGCAAATAGCCTTCCACTGTTTCTCTGAGCAGAAACGAAATATAGAGCAAATGAAAACACCAAATCACAATTTCTTCTCTTTGTTCTGTTTTCTGCCAGTTCCATCTTTGGCTTTTCATGTTTTTGCTTCTGTGATGGAATCCCTCTCTATAGTAGTAGCTTGAGAGATATGGAGGGTGCAGAGGAGACTTTCCTGTTTTCAGTGGCAGAGTGCCTTTCAGTCAGGAAAACTGCCAGGAAAAACACTGGGATCTTGGGTGCAGCACCTCTTCCACATTCTAGGCTCAGAGCATGCAAAAGCAATGCTGATATTTGGCTGAAGATTCTGTTACCATCACAACCTGTGTTTTCCAAAGGTGGTTAGGCTAGCAGACTTCAGGTGTTTTCACTGAGGAAATATTTTGTGGTGCTGCAGGGATTGTGATGCTTTTCCCCACACCTTTTCTCTGGTTCTTGTGTTTTTCCAGGGGGTTACCACCTTGTGAAAATAGGAGATCTGTTCAATGGACGTTACCACGTGATTAGGAAGCTTGGATGGGGCCACTTCTCCACCGTGTGGCTGGCTTGGGACATCCAGTAAGTGCTCCTGTTCCAGCTGGTGTTCCTGCCAGGAATGCACAAACCTGGGCAGAAAACATCCTTTCAGATAAAAACACAAAACATTAACTGTCCACATCCTAGCACAGGAGTTTCTTCTGATATTGTGCATGCAAGTGTGTGGGAGGGACTTAAGAGGACAAACCATATCTGTGGGAAGAGTTGTGTTCAGTCTCTGACCTATTACTCCATATTTTGAGAAATGACTAACACAAATCTTTGGTTAAAAAAGATTTAAAGACAGTCTTTTGAGTGCTTAAACCTTATTTTTCCATGATACATGAAATAAACTCTTGCATGCAAAAGAATTGGGATAATCCTGGAGAATAAGTTCTTTGTATGAGCATTAACAGTTCCCAATTTACTTGCCATGTGTACACAGAGGGAGGAGATTTGTGGCAATGAAGGTGGTGAAGAGTGCAGAGCACTACACAGAAACAGCACTGGATGAAATTAAGTTGCTAAAATCGGTGAGTGCCTGAGTTGGGCTCAATTTTATTTTACCCTTTTTTCTTTTTTTTCCATTTTGGGAAGTTTAAATTCATCACATGCTTGGTATTTCCAGATCATCAAGAATTTGTGTAGGAACCAAACAGTGCAGTTTGGTTTTTGAGTTATCAAAATAACCTCTTTTTCTCTTCAGGTCCGCAACAGTGATCCAAATGATCCAAGCAAAGAGAGAGTTGTTCAGTTATTAGATGACTTCAAAATTTCAGGAGTGAATGGTTCCCGTATCCTTTTGTGGAATAAAAGCCAAGAATTGCAGAAAGATGGGAGTTGCTTGGGCAGCTGCCTTGCTTTGGCAAGCAATGGCCAGGCATCCCTTTCCCTGCCCAAGGAAACCTGCTGTAGAAGGATCTGCCTCCAAACTACCTGCTGAGCTCAGATCCAGAGTGATGATTCAGTCTGGTGTCATTTGTGTCAGCACTGCTTGGTTGTGCTTTTAATGTTCTGCCACCAATTTGTGACTCAGGACTGAGTGGCTGTGTCAGAGGTGCCTTTGAGGTAGGAGAGCCCATCTATCTCAACCCCTCAATTTTGCAAGCAGCCTGTTAATAACCTGTTATTTCAGTAAAGCAGTACATGTTAAAATCAGTAGCTGAAAATAGCAAATGAGCCACCTATAACTTGAAAATAAGCTTGGTTTCTAGTTATGGAAACATTTTACTTTGTAATTTTATCAGCATTGTGAGGATGTTTGCAGTGTACTGCTTTGACAGTGGCCTGTAGTTCTGGGAACAGCCCTCTCATAGACAGTGATTTGTAGCAGGTGGTAATAATGGATCCTCAGAATTTGAAGGCTGGACTTTTGTGCATTGTTTTCACTTTGAGATAAGTTAAACTTTGTTTCAGTGAGAATGCTCGTCAGAATTCTGAGAATTCTGCTTGAGAGAATTGAGCTGCAGATTATAAGCAGTAGAGCCATAAAACATTTTCTCTAACTTTTTTTCTGAGTAAATGTTGATCTGAGCTTGTATTTCTTCCACTCTTGTGAAATGTGTGCTTTTTGCCAGTGTAGATGAAAAACAGCCTAACAAACTCATAGAAGTTTGGCTTCTTAAACAAGGGCCCTGTACTGAATATGTCACTGGAGTGACTGTAGCTGTTGAGATCTTAGAGCTAAAAAGCAGATCATATAAATATAGTTGAAATCCAGGCTTGTCAAAAGTTTGTTTTGCTGGTAAAGAGGCAAAGGAGGGCAAAGAAAGTGACTTCATTGTTCTGAAGATTACTTATGAAATGGAATTTTTATTATCTTTTCAGGTAATGCTGCTACAGAGAGATCTGGCTTTGAGTTTTGCCTGGGGCAGAAGCATAGACTGTTCCAAAACATACATAAATACTAATGTACATTTATGCAACTGGCTTCCACTCAAAGCAGGAGACTGCTGCTGCTGCAGTGGGACCTTTGTGCAGCTCCATCCCTTTGTATTTTATTTTATTTTAGATAATGGCACTGTTCTGTAGGACAGGATGATGCTATTGAGGAATGCAGCTTTTCCAAGCTGTGTCAGAAGGATGAGTGTTTTTAACATAAAGTGCCCAAATGGTGTGGATTTCTTTTGATCCTCAGTCCTGGGAATTTGGGGCTCCTTGGGTCTGGATGTCTGGGTTTTTCCTTGATTCAGTTCCAGATATTTGTATGGTGTTTGAAGTTCTGGGGCATCATCTCCTGAAGTGGATCATCAAGTCAAATTATCAGGGTCTTCCACTCCCTTGTGTCAAAAAAATCATCAAACAGGTAAGTTCCAGTTCTGACTGCACTCTTCCTCTTGACCCAGTTAAACTCTTTCACTGCTCTTTCTCAGATCCAAGGAAACAAATTTAAAAGTCCCTGATATCTCCTTGATGCAACAATATTCTTGGGCTAGTACTTCCTTTCTCTACTGCAAGCCCCTTCTGCTGCAGATAGTTGTTTTCTGACACTTAAATCCTGATGGTTTTTGCCTTTAACCTCTTCTTACCTCAGTGATTCCTCGTAAGTGAAGTATTTTTTTAAAGCTGTCACAGTAAGCACAGTGGTGCTTAATGATGGGAAGAGCAAGAGAAACTGGTTCTCACTGCTGGGTGGTTGCCTAAGAAAAAACACCTTTCTACATGGGAGGTACAGGGGAAGAGGAATGTGTGATTTTATTGTAGAGTATTAAAATTAGATTTTCACCTCTGGTAAGTTAAGTTATGAGGATAACTAGAGTATTTTTAAATGGTAGCTAAAATCTGTATGCAAATCTTTTTGTGCAACTGGGTAGTAACCACTGATCTAACCTGGAGTATTCTCAAACACACAAACCCTTTCAGGTTCACTGGCTACCCTAGGCACTTTTGTTTGCATTTTCACTTTGCTCTCAATTAGATTGTCTAATGGTTGGCTTCCTTCACCCTTGCCTGCAGGTTCTTCAGGGTCTGGATTACTTGCATACAAAGTGTCGAATCATCCACACAGATATAAAGCCTGAGAACATCCTGCTGTGTGTGAATGACCAGTACATTCGCAGGCTGGCTGCAGAGGCAACAGAGTGGCAGAGATCTGGGGCTCCCCCACCATCTGGCTCTGCAGGTGATTTTTTTGTTTGGTTTTTTTTTCCCCTGAAAATTGATGCTGTTTCTCCCACATACCCCTAAATCATCACTAAGGAAAACTTCCTGAGTGCAGTGGAAGAATAATGCAAGTAACCTTTGAAAACCTGAGTGTAAATTGGGAAATTAGTCATCAATTGTAGCTCAGATGCCAGGGAAGGCAGTTTGTGTCAGAAAGCAAGAGGGAGGATAAATGCACATTGGAGCCTGCTTTTAACAGCAGCTAATCTGGCACTTAAAGTCTTATGTAGCACATAAGTCAATCTTATGTAGCACAATGTTGGTGCACTCAATATAGAACTGATGTAAAAATGTGGCAAAATTCTCACATTTCCTTCAGAAGTTTATTGCCTTTCATTGCATTATGCTGGAAATGCATTTGATGAGAGTTTCAACAAGATGAGTTACCTGTTGTTTGCAGAAGTCTGGGAAAATGTTACAGAAACAACTTCCTTGACATGCAAACATCCCTAAAGATCTGAGGGCAAATTCTCTTGTGTTCGTCCTCAGAATATCTTTCTGTAGCTGAGTGTACTTTTCAAAAACCACTGCACTGTGCATTGGAAGGCTCTGTCAGTCATAATCTTACAACACCAACATTGAGCTGAACTGATCACAGCATATCTTAGCTTAAGGAAGCTCCCTGAAGTTTGGCATTTTAATGCTTTGATTTGCATTTTCATTTGGGTAGGATGCATAATACATGCTGTAAATGAAGCTACGTGACAGGAAGTTTAAGTCTTTGATATCAGTCAAGCAAGTCTCCTGTCTGAAACTTGAATTATGCATTTGCTCATTTAATGTTTTTATCTTTTTGTTGTTGTTGTTGTTGTTGCGTTTTTGTAGAGAAATGAGCCTTCAAAATTACATTTGCTGTGTCATTAAAATGTTGTTATCAAACCACATTGGAAAAATGTACTTTAACATCAGAATGCAGTTGCAGTTTTTGAGTACAGCCATACTGATTTACTGATCTTCCTTTCTCTTTCAGTGAGCACTGCACCACAGCCAAAACCAGTAAGTGTGATAGCTTTCATCTGTAAGTGTGCATCTACTGATAGTATCTGCTGCATTGTTTCATAATCCAGTCAGCATTAGGAGAAAGCAATTTCATATCAGAAGGAAAAAGCGTAATTTTTGTATGGCTCAGGCATCAGGTTCAATGCTGTCTTGGACTTGTAAATGGTATTAGCTCTTTTATCACCAGAACAAGGAGTTCTTGTAGTGATCTCAGGGTCTGTTGGGAAAGTGACTGTTCTGTGGAGTTTGAGATCTCCCTCACTTGGAGAATAATGTAGGTTTTTCAGGACAGGGCAAAAATGCACTGATAAGAGCCATAGTCAAGTGGTTCAAAACCCAGAATAGCTGGTTTTTTGTCTGGGAGAGGAGCTGTCTCCAGCATTTTCATCACAGACTGCTTCCTCAGCTCTAAGAGAAATTAAACCTTGGTGCATTTTAAATTTATTGAAGTATAAAATGTTAAGTCCAATTTCTCTGCTTACTTCGTTGTAGGCTGACAAAATGTCAAAGAATAAGAAAAAGAAGTTGAAAAAGAAGCAGAAAAGACAGGCTGAGTTGTTGGAGAAGCGAATGCAAGAGATAGAGGAAATGGAGAAGGAAGCAAACCCTGGGCAGACACAGCCTGAAGAGGAGGAAGAAGCTCAGACCCCTCTGGAAATGCTCATAAAAGTCAGTCCACCAGAGGAAAACGTCAGCAAGAAGCCAGGTATGGACCTAAAGCATTGCCAACATGGCAGGGACAGTGTTGTCCATTTACTCATGGGTATGAGGAGGGAGTGCCTTTAGCAGAGGTGGCTGCTGTCATTTCACCTGTTTGCACTGGGTTCTGTCCTTCTGATGAGGCTGGGAAATCTCCTGTTACAAACTGAGTGAATGGCTGTGGTCAGTTACATGCAGAGTACTCCCTGCCTCTCAGGGTGCCCTTGGATATCTTCCAGCTATTTATTAAGAACATACTCTGCTACATTCTCATTGCAGCCCTTGGACAGGAGGGATCTAATCTCATGGAAAGCAGCGTGGAAAAACAGAAATCAACAGAAATCAACTGCAATGGAGTGATCCCAATGACGGACTTCACAGACTCTGGGAATGAAGGGTCTGTGCGACTCGAGGACGACCTCCACAATGCCAATGACTGTGGCAATCACCCTCTCACCCAGAAGGCTGAGAACTTGCACAGCTGTAATTACAGTCAGCACAACAGTGACTCAGAGAACAGGCCTCAAGAAGCAATGTCGGACTCGTTTGTGCCCTTGGCCTCAGAGGATTCCATGGTGTGCCAGCCCACAGCCAACCAGGAGCAGGCCTTCAGTGAGCAGGGGATCAACAATTTTCAGGGAAGCATCAGGACAGAGATCCCTTCAGAGGATGAGAATGAGAACAACAGCCCGACAGACAACAAAGGTATAAGAGGAACCTTGTAAGAGAGGGCTCCTTGATGTGGGAGATTTCTTTACAGCACTTCATCATATGAATAGAAATGTGAATTTTGTAGGCTGAAGTGATCAGAACTACCTGTTGGAGAGTTTTCCTGCCAGGAGTAATTAACCTGACCATCGTACTCCAAAATGTTTGCTGTTTGTAGGTGCTGGTTGTAGTTGTGCCTCAGTTTTGACTTTTGAGTGCATGAATATTCCTACTTTTTAAAAACACCTATATCTTTGGTTTTCAGTGGAGGAACATTTCCTCCTTTGAATCAGGTGTTGCCTATGTGATTTTCATTAAGCCTACAGATTGTAACTTGTTAAATGAAGGGATAGGTATGTTCAGTGTGTTCTGATAGTTTGGTTCTTAATATGGAGCAAAGGTAATTTCTCCCCGTTACTGAAGATGGGTAAATGTTCTTCCAGAAAATGCAGCCTAAAACAAAGCTTATACAGTGTAGAGAAAGAAACCCAACTTCTTTAATGCTGTTATTTAAATATGATTTTCTTCAGAGTGGAAAAGAGTCTTATAGACTTAGGAGAAAATAAGACATGAAATAGTGCACAGCAATTTAAACACATTCCAGGTGTGTATGTGTTAAAAATATGAATTGGTAAAAGTGTTTATATTTTGGCATCTTTGTGTCCATGTCAGGTGATATATATCTGCTTGGAGAAGGAGGGTTAAACTACTATTTGTACTTGCTAAGAAAATTATTCTAGCATTTTCTTGCCAGAGTACCACTAAGGCAGTTATATGGATGAAAAGTAACAAGGGAAATTTAGATTTTGAAACTTGAGCTGCACTTTGCTGGATGCCTCTGCTCGGTTACTGACATCTTTGCTTCTCACAGCCCTCTCCCAAATTTACAGCTTCAAACTCTCCCAAATTTTAGGTTTAGAGGTACAGCTGGATGTCATTTATTGACTTAATACTTTTGCTCTCCATCGTGCCATTCAATTTTCCCAGTATATCCTTTAGCTCTTGTAATTGAGTTGCAGCAGGGAGTGATGAGTATGTCAGAAAGATGCTGCAACATGGGGACTCCTACTTCAAAGATTTAGGAAGGCTTAAGGGGAGTTGTGAGGTTTGTTTTGTTTCTGGTAATGCCCTTATTTCAACAGGGTTTTGGTTTTTTTTTAATATCGACAGACTGTGCAAAAAAAATGCTGGGAAATAGTCACTGTTGCATATGCTCATTTATCCTTCTGCTTAATGACACCAGTAGGGTATTAATGATGTTGTTGATAGTGCAGAGTGATGCTCATTTTTATACCCAAGCATCAGGGAGGGAACAGTTCTGATCCATCAGAAAAACTTCCTGGCTGGGGAGAGGTTGATAGGATTTGGGTGACAGATGGTGACACTGCCTATGTAGCTTTAATCAGCTGTTGTACACATTGCCTCTAGGAAAATCAGCTGCTGGGAATTTCCTTCTTAATCCTCTTGAGCCCAAGAATGCAGATAAGCTCAAAGTGAAGATAGCTGACCTAGGAAATGCCTGCTGGGTGGTAAGTTCAGTCTGTTCACATTGACTTTTTAAAGCTGCAGATGCAGTCAGTTTGCCAGGATGGAAAATAATCTGTAAAATAGATCCTTAGACCTGTCTGTGAAAGCAGTGACAGTTTGAAACTATGACAGGGAAAAAAGAGGGGGAAGCAGGGACACAAAGAAAGAAATGTTCCTCTAAAAACAAGATTTCAGCCCATGTTTGGGTGCCTCACTGGCATTTGATTACTTCTTATAGAGCTGTGAGCCATGTCGCATACAGAGTGTGCAAATCTGCTCACGTGAAACTGCTGGAGGAGTTTCTCAGTCTCCAGGAGAGCTACAAAGTTGCAAATAATTGCTCTGATGTGCTGGTTCTGTGGCTTGTCAGACCATTTCAGTGCATTCACAAGCACATGAAAGACTCGAATAAAACTTGGGAGTTTTATTGTTTTGATGGTTGTGCTGTGCTGCTTTCAAACGCTTGACATTTCAGATAGAAGAAATATCTCTTTTTTCCTTGGCTTCTAAAATGGCAAATTACTTCAGATCTGTTGGGAGAGATGAGCCTCAACTCAGAATTGCAGTCAAGCTTGCAGTGCCTGGCAAAGTGATTTCTCACACTGGTGTTGCATATCTGCTTTAAGGCAGCTGGACCATGGTCTATCTGCCAGGACTGGGTAGGAGATGCTACAGAGTCTGCCTTTATTCAGTTTTTGTGGCTTGCTTTCCTCTGAATTGCTGGACTGTTTCACTTGAGGAGGAGTATCTCATGTAGAGCATTTAAACAGCACTTACAGGAATATAAGGAGGTCATTAATGAGGATGTAAAACACAGCTGAAATGTGGTGGTAATGAGCTTTGATCTACTCTGGCCTTCCAGGTTGTTGATTCTCCTCTTCTAAGCAGTCTTGAGCTGTTTAGTAAAACATTTCTTCTCTTTAGCACAAGCATTTCACTGAAGACATCCAGACAAGGCAGTACCGGTCCCTGGAGGTGTTGATAGGGTCAGGGTACAACACCCCTGCTGACATCTGGAGCACGGCCTGCATGGTGAGTTCTGCCAGCTGGGGATGTTCCTCCTCTGTGCTCTGCCCTCTGAGCTGCTGAGGAACTGGCAAAAATCCCTTACAAGTGTTCAGTCAACTTCTAGACTTGCTGAATGATAGGTTTCCACACCAGAGTTGGTTTTTTTGTTTATCGGTTTTTCTCCACGTGTGGCTTTCCTTTTGAAAGTTTTGTTGTCGAGCATCAGCAGATTTCAAATATGATTGTACTTTGCTGTCGTGCTTTCTGGAAAAACAGGACAACCACACAATTCTGAACACAATGTCTTTTTATATTAAAAAAAAAAAGCCTTTCTGCTGCATCTAGCACTGTTTCACAAGTGCCTTCAGTATAATTTTTAATTTTAATCATCCTCTGCAGGTTTGGAATTGATATTTAGTCTGAGTAATGCTGAGAGGAGGCTGAAGCTGTTCCTGCAACAGCTGGCAAATGTAGAATATGACAAAAAAAAAATCAGTCAAGCCAATTACTGCATGTGCCTCTTCAGTGTCTCCACTCTGTGTCCTCTACAAATCAAAGCTTGGGTTTTACAATTTAAGCTTGAAAAAAATACATTTTTGCTGTCTTGGAAGCTGGGATTTTGATTAATGTGGTAAAAGAAAATGCAGTAGGGTCATGTTTTCTCTGCAGAACATGTGGCCAGAATTACTCAGTGTGCCTGATTCAATTGTTTGGCACCAGCAGTTCATAAAGAAAACTGAGAATGCAGAAGGTCAAGGGTGGTGTTCTGAGTACAAGTGAATACATAAAGGGTGAATGTGTTACAGAATTTAGGAGTGGTGAGTTGAAATGATTGCAGATGCTTTTCTCATTTAAAACATGTTCTCATCTCTGCAGACAGATGTTCAGAGATTAACAGTTTGAAAAACATGGGAAAACTGGGGAGAGGGAAGAATCCCAAAAAACCCCAAGCAAAACAAAACAAACTAAAAATAACCAACCCCAGAAACTATAGTTTGGACATGGTGTTATTGCAAAACTCTGAAGAGGAAAGGTTAAGCATGTGAAATACCTTAACTTTGTGGTTAACTGGTGGTCCTGCACCCAAAATCTATCCCAGGTGTGCCTATGATGTTTTTAATGCAATTTTTAAAGCATTGCAAAGTGCACAATTTAGGCTGTTATGGAGTATTTAAGATTACAGCTGTTTGCTGTAGTTTTGCAGATTATTCTTTCCCACTGTTTTGCTTCTGGCCCACAGAGATTTGCAGAATCAACCTGCAGCACATCTTAGTGTTTTGAAGTGATTTAATGTGCTGATTTCTGTTTGTTCAGGCCTTTGAGTTGGCAACAGGGGACTATCTATTCGAGCCTCACTCTGGGGAGGATTACTCACGAGATGAAGGTCTGTTTGTCTCAGTTTTTCCATTTTAAAGTGGGACCTGAAATCCAACGGTTGCCTCTTCAAAATGAGCTTTGTCTTACAAATCAGCAATGCAAAAGCTCCTTGCAAAAAGATTATTTACCCAAATCAGCAGCAACTGTGCTCAAGCCTCTGCAGTAAAACACTGTGCAGTGAAGTCCATGCTCTTGTTCTGGTGTTTTGCAATCCTCTTGCTGCCTTTTGTCTCAGATTCTCTGCCTTGTGTCTCAAAGTGATTGTGCCTCAAATTGCCCATATTTGTTTTCCCCTTGCCCCTTGTCTTTGTTGTTGCTTGAAGTAATCTGGTTTCAGGTGGGTCTCCAAAGTAATTTTTAAGGGATAGTCTTTATACTTATATCCCAGAGCATGAAACTAGCTAGGTCTTGTGTAGATGAATCTCATTGTCTTTTGTTTTGTTTTGTTTTTTTTTGTTTTTTCACATGCAGATCATATTGCATTGATCATAGAACTTCTGGGGAAAATACCTCGCAAGCTCATTTTGGCAGGAAAATATTCCAAGGAGTTTTTCACCAAAAAAGGTAAAAGGAAACAAAGCAAATATCACTTTATCTCCTCATTCCTTGCCCCAAATACACAGGAGTGTCTTGCTGGAAATGGCAGTTAGAAATAGATGCCAGCAAAGATGGCATCTTTAAGTCTTTCCTTTGTTTTATGAAATGCTTTATCAATAAAACTGCAGCTAAATGTGAGGCATTCTTGTCTTACTCCTAAAAGCATCCTACACCCTAATGCTCAGCATCTTGGTGTAGATCAAATGCAGCAGGTCGAAAAACAGCACAGTAGATGTTTTGTCAAATTTGATGTGGTTTTATTTACCTGATCTCTGTCAGCTAGAGATGGGAACTCACTTTTGAAAGCTTTTCTAGAGCTTGATTCCATTTCTGGCATGCCAGGCACCTTCAGTAGTGCCTGGCATCATGAGCCATGTTGCTCAGAGCACAGAACATTATCATAAAGTCCTGAGTAACCCAGAAATGTATTGAGTCAAAAAATTAGGTTTTGACCTAGTTTAATAATTCTTTTTTTTATAAACAAGCCCATCTTTATTAGTAGTGTATTGCTTTCTCAAACAGTGCTCCATGCATTACATGTATTCCAGAGTCAGTGGCACAGTTTATCTGCCATGTCAAGCAGCATAATTGGTGATTTAATGAAGTTAATATTTGCTGATTGGGGATGTGAAATAGCAGGAGGTGAAAAAAGAACCCTTTGAGGAAGTACATTTCTCTAACAGGCTTCTGAGGCAGATAGAAGAGGGTAATTGACAATAGTGTAATTGTCTGCTCCCTTTAGCATGTCCAGCACTTTGTATTCCCTGTGCCCAGCTCATAGAAGAGTTTCTGAGGTCACTCTGTCATGTTTAGCTGTTCAGCCAATTTTTGTTGAGCTGCTCTGTTCCCATGTCTTGCACTTAACCCATTTGTCTCGGGTTTTCAGGTGATCTGAAGCACATCACCAAACTGAAGCCCTGGGGCCTTTTTGAAGTGTTGGTGGAAAAATACGAGTGGTCCCAAGATGAGGCTGCTGCATTCACAGACTTCTTACTGCCCATGCTGGAGCTGATCCCAGAGAAACGAGCTACAGCAGCAGAGTGTCTCAGGCACCCCTGGCTTAACTCCTAGAAGCTTCCAAGCAATGCCACAACGTTATACTCTGGTTTACAGCATAGCCTACACACCCAGCTGCCCTTTCCCAGATCCATTTTTCTCCTTGTTCACTTTCAGTGTGGAGTTCCTCCTTCAAGGCTTCCAAGATTTTAGATAAATCTAACCTGTTCTGCTGAGTTTGTTTGTGTGACTTAATGGGGACTCTCCTCAGCCAGTGGGCATCATCAGTTGCCAGTTTTTGCCTTGATTGGGCTTCACCAAAGACTAATTGACTAGAATAAGAGATTTTTCCTCCGTCTCCTCCCTGTTAGGCACTGTGTGTGACAGATGTGAGCTCACCCGTGCTCGGATTTCTCCCTTAGTTAAATTCCAGCTCTCCTTCTTCCCATGAAGATCTCACTGACTCAGGAGTCAATTTTCCCACTGTTGTTCCAGTAGCTACTGATGGGGGTGAGAAGTAACAATTGGCATCAAGGCGGTGCCAGATCCTTGTTAGAGCAAAGACCTTGAAATCCTCCATCACTCTCTAGGTGTCTACTGCATTCTTTGCTTTCCAGTCACAAACTTTTATTTAGTTCTAGCTGCTTTTGAAAGAGCTTTTTAAACCTAGGTTTTAGTATCCTTTATTTCTTCCTCCAAAGTGCCCTGTCCATTTACTTTTTCTCCTTCCCTGTGCCCCTGATAGTCAGAATAGTTGCTGGACTTAATGTTTTCTACTTCAATGCCTGTGACTAAAAGGTGACAAGCAAAATAAGCAAAAGCTGGAACTGACTCAACGCACAACCCTCAGCAAACAGATGGGTGCACCCTCAGCCTGCAGAGAGAGCCTTATTGCAGGCAACTCTTAACATTATCTTGAGCCATAAGTTTTGGGGGTTTTTTATCCCTTACTGGCACTTTTTTTGCCTTGCTTGAGGTGATATTCATGAGAGATTGGCTTTCACTGATGCAGTCTGCTCTGACTTTTCATTTTTGACCATTCACTTTTTTTTCCAAGGGAAGGGTTGCAGTGCCTGTATCACAGCCATGCTGCAACCCTGGACTTTGAAAATCAACACTTGAAGTTCCAGTGTAAAGATTTCTTTTAATTTGCTTCAGGTGCAGGCCTTCAGAAATAACTTCCCAGGATGGGACTGCCTTTTATTTTCTGGGCCATTAGCACAAGAAGAGAGCTAGCAGAAGTGGAAGAGAACTGACTTTTCCATGTAGATACTGGATTAGAAGCTGTTTCTAGAGTTACCCCGAGTAAAAAATGTTCTATGGGGTTTCTATGTAAACTTCTCAGAGGGGGTTTGAATATAATGGGTTAAATGAGTTAATTTTAATTAAAAGTTAAATCACTGTGGCATTTGATAGTTCTATGATGGCTTCTTCTAGACTTGCCCATCCTGTTACAGATTCAGTGCATCCCACTCTTCTCTAAGCAAGATTTGGCAGCATTGAGACTTCAGAGTTCCTTCCTTTCTCTGGACCAAACTGGCCTTTGGATTTGTGGTGGCTTGCAGAGGATAGAAGTTGCTGGAGACCATGCAGATGCAATGCAAGACAACCTCCATTGCCAAAGCTGCCAAGACCACTGTTACATGTCACTTCTGTGTGTGTGTTTGGGAACTGTGGTTTGTAAGGATCATTCACTCACAGACCAGGTCATTTCATCCACTTGAACAGAGTTTCTCCAGTTCAGAGCCTGATTTGGCTTATTTATGCAAATCATGCTGCATGTTACTTTAGTTGTAGATCAGGTTCTCTATGCATATAATAAAAAAAGAGAAAGGCAGGTAACATACCAAAAAATGTTTTAAACTGAGTTAACCTTTTCTTTCAGATTTTTTTTTTCCTTTCATCTGGTGTTTTCCAGTTGTGGGTCACTTCTGTGTCTGTTACAGGAGGGCTGCAGACAGCACTGGGTTCCAGCTGACTCTGAAGATACATTGGCAGGGCAAACAATTCCTGTGGTCTTGTAAGCTCACCTGGTCCTGCCCACTTGAGACTGGCTGATGAGGGAACATTTCCCTGAAGGGATCTGCACTCTTTGACTGTTGCGAGCTCCTGCCCATCCTTCCTTCCCTTCCCTCTGCCAGCCCTGACTGGAGGAGGGGTTTTTTACCATGATTTCCAAGGCTAGAGCCAGCTTGTGAGTTGAAGACCTGCAGAAGCAGCTGTCATGATTCAGTATTGTACTGTCTGCTCGTTCACTTGGGGTTTGTTCCACTTCCAAATTGCCAGGAAGTGCTCACACTAAAGGATTTGTACTTGCTGTGTCAGTCTAAAACCTGAAGGAAAATACATTTTTATTCTTTCTACTTGGGTGCTTTGTGTTTTTTTTTTCCTTTGTGAAAGCCCTACAATAAACAGATTATTTAATAACTGAGCCTTAGTCTTCATACATTCCCCTTGTAATTCTGTTCTGAGTCAGGCTCAGGGATGGAATTTGCTTCACTAGTGAACACTCAGTTTTGATTTCCAGAATGAGGTAGGTAAAGATTTTGTTACTGGTGTTGTGATCAATTTTTAAAAGGGGAGAAGGGTAAAAATTTGGACAACTCTGCTAGAATTTTTCCATTCTAAAATACATTTTTCTTCAAGTCTGACATGTCTCTGCTGTCTTATCTAGCCAGGAGTCTCAATAAAACCTTCCCAAAGACTTTTTTAGAGGGAAGCATAAAGCTGGAAGGTACTTGTTAGAACTGAACTGAATTGAGTGCTGCAGGAACCAGCAATTTACAGTGAGTAGAGATGAAAATCATAATGCAGGCTGATTTGGGGTTCTAACCAGGTAAGAGCTGCTTTGTCTTCTGCAGAAATGGGCTGTGCCAAGGATGGGTGTTGGATGGGGTGGGAGATGATGGCTAAATCACATTAATTGGGTGGTGCAGGGAGTTGGTTCCTGGTTTTGCTGTTTGGTTTTCTTTTTTTTTCCCAGAAAAGTGCCCTTTTCCAGAGTTTGTGTCTAGTTATTGTTGGCCAGAGCAGGGAACTGATTCATGGCTCAGCTGGGAATTGGCCTGTCATGGTATTTTTCCAGTAAAAAGAAAAAAGGGCAACCTGGGATATGGCAGAGGGTTTCCTCTGCCCTCAGGAGACGAGCACAAAATCCAAAACACTGATGTTTTGGTGGTGGTTTTTTTAATTCATAATTAATTTCCTTGAAAGAAGGTATACAAGCCACCAAAAAAGCAGCAAATTGCCATCCTTCCCCTCTTGTCCCTCTTGCTGATGGACTCAGAAAAACTCTTATGTCCATTTTGGGCTCTTCCCACCAAATAAGCTCCACAAGAGCTGTGAGCCAACAGTGGCCCCATGGGTGAAGTAAACAGCTGTAGAAAATCCACAGAATTTGGTAAGTTTAAGCTTCCTAGAAGAGTCACTTCAAAGAAAAGGGCTGATGGAAGAAGAGCTCTGGATGTCCCTGGGAACAGAAAGGGTAGGTCAGCTGTTGGGAAATGGAGTATGACTTCAAATTTTATTCTTGTTTTATTTTGCACTTGGCAAGGGTTTGTGCTTTCCCAGTTTTGGGAGGCAAAGCAAAGACTATTTCTTTAACCACAAATAAAACCAATGTGACTCCAGCACCAAAATCAGCTGGCAATCCTTTGGTAATCAGAATACAACAGTGACATCGTGCATGCTGGGAATATTAAAGATCTGTGTGGGTTATTACTTACATGGGAATCAGCTCTGTCAGTCATTTCCCTCTTCTGTAAAAACAAAAAGAGATTTGCAGAGTTAGTGCGTAAAACTGCATGGATGGGTGTGTTTTGCAGGTTTGTTTTCAAAAAGGAATACATTTAAAACAAGATGGGGAGAAAGCCCCAGAGGCCTGGGAAAGGTAATCAGGGTGAATTTGGGCTCCTGCCTTGTTGTCTATCAGTTTTCTGCCTGCTGCTGGCTCTCCATCCCTAGAGAGCAGTGTGTGACTGTGGCAGGGATGAAGCCACCCACCATCCACCCAAGCAACAGCAATGACCTTGGTGCCTTAAGTTTTAGCTTTCATATTTTCCAGACTCTGTACTGCTTTAGTATATAACTCTGAGCTTCATATAAAGTGCTGGCAAGTTCTCCTCACAGTTCAGTCACACAAAACAATCTTTTTCCAGCCTGAGAACCCAAGGCACCGTAGCAGCTTCAGGCCCAAAAAGTGCAAACAAGAGGGAATTGAGGAAAACAGTCTGGGAGGATGGGACTGCATAACTTAGAGCTGAAATTCAACAATTAACCCCAATATGGAAATGGACCAAAAGTGTGAAAACTCATGACATGCCATCTTGGGTGGAGCCACGGCCAGGCTCTTGTACTGCCCAAGGTGTATCCTTGCAAAGCCTTTTCATAAATCCCTGCTTTATTCCTTCAACCCTGCCCAGCCTCTGTTCTGGGGAGCCTGTGGGGCTGAAACACTGCTGCAGGAGCATTCCCCACTGCACTCACCTTTACTCTCCACCTTGAAGTCCGAGGGGAGGAGGTTGTCCTGCCTGTTGCCCAGCACGAAGGCCAGGAAGGAGAGGATGAGGGCGTCCAGGATGCCGATGATGCACAGGATGTAGGCCCAGCGCACGGTGCAGGCTCCCAGCGTGTATTTGTCAGTTTTGTCCCCACACATTCGCTTCACCTCGCTCGAGTCCCAGCCGTCAGGGTAGATCAGGCAGCCAATCATCAGCCCTGTAGCTGCAGGGACAGGGGGACATTGCTGCTCCTGAGCTGATGATGATGCCTAAGATTTTTAGCTTTTTTTGTCTTACGTGTATTTGTGGCTTTGTAGATTGCTGTAGTTTCTAGTATTTTTCCTTTCTTCCCTACCTTTAGGAACAGCAAGGTAACCTTATAAACATTATGCGTGTTATACCTTATAACCTTGTACATTCCTAAATGTTGTTTAGGTTTATTCCAAGAAGAGAACCAACTTCAAGAATGTTGTTTTCCAGCCAGAATCTGGACCAGACATACCAAAAGTGGGGCAAGAGAAACCTCTGCACTGCTTCCGAGGGTCAGGACCCCAGGAATTATTACCTAACCTTTTAATTGGACAGTGTATGATAAGTGTACTAATCTACTAACCTTATAAAAATTGTAGAATTACTATACCACCTGTAGTTTTCACCACATTGTCCACCTGAAAGCTTTCAACTAAAGCTTTGCTTTTATATTCACTCCAGTCGGAAAGATCTATTTTCCAGGCATCAATACTGAAGTGGAGAGAGCAGCTGGAGGAGCAAACACCATGCTCCAAACACATCAGGTACTATAGACTTGTCCCTTGAAAGGCTCTGTGGCTGCTCATCCCCGTGGGCTCTGCTCTGCTGCACGGGCAGGGAGGAGCAGGATCCTGCTGTGCTCCTTCCCACGAGTCAGGGACGTGCTGCACCAGCATCTCCTGTCGCAGCGTTGCCCAGGCAACGTCTCTGCTCCCTCTGCACAGAGCCCTGGCCGTGTCACTCCAAGGAAATATCTTCTCCAAACAAAACTGGGATGGGTTTAGTCTGTGTGAGATGGAGAGCCTGGCTTGCGCCTTGCAGCTGAGCGCAGCTTAGGGTTTGCTAAGGTACAGCTGCTGTCAGCAGCAGCTTTGTGGGCAGATTAATTCTGCTTGTTCAGCTGAGGTGGTTCCAGCAGCAGCTCCTCCTGTGACTGCTCTCAGAGCTCACACACAAGCCTGAGAGCTGCTCCAGCCTGGCCACAGGGTCCAAGCACCTTTGCAGCTTTGCCGTGGCAGCTGCACCATTCCTAGTGCCAGCAGGTTGCTGAAGGACAGCTCATGCCCCAAAATCTCAGAAGTGCCTTTTTCTCCCTCTCAGAGAAATTGTGTTTACTGTACAAGAACAATGACCGGGCTTGGGATGAGTTCATATGCAAGGTTTTGGGGCATGATTAACAAAAACCCTTCACATGCTCCATTCTTATGTTGGAAGTAACTGGTGCAGATGTGAGGCAGTCCCTGACTCATCTCACACAAGAAACAACCCCGTGGTGGACAAGCAGATGCTTGTCTCTGCCCCTGGTGGACATCTTCAGCCTCCTTAAAAGCACCTTGCCCCACACCAGTGCCCCTTCTCTCCCCCTGGGTGCTCAGTAAACCAGAACCCCCTTCTAGGGGCAGTGGCCTTGTCCTTTACCAATGTTTTCTTCTTCTTTGCCTCGGGGACAAGCCAGCAGCAAGGCAAGCAGGCAGCTTGCTTGGTCTGCAGAGAGGATTTCTCTTCATGGAAAAATAGTTGGTTAGCTACATACAGAATAAATCTTCCCTGTAGCTAACAGAGAGATGGGAGAAGTGGGAAAGAAACAATTTCCATGAAATTGTGCCCTGGTGCAGAGCAAAGGCCAGAAAATGGATCCTCTCATAGCCTGCCCACTTTTTAAAATAATTCCTAAAATGCAGCAGTACCTGTGCATCTGGCCAGAACTGCCTGTGACAATTTTCTCTTCTCTTGTTCACAACAACAACAAAAACACACAAAACCCGTAAAAGCCCCCACTACCACAGTGGTGGTAAAAAGCCTTTCTCTGCTCCTGCTCCCCAGGAGGCTGAGCTGCCCCAAGCTCCTTATCTAAATCTTTGCTTGAGCTCGATTCCTTAGCTGGGAACTGAAGAAACCCCGCTGCCACCTCGCATGGCCGGGGCTCACATGAATGATTCAGGAGCAGCAAAGCGAGGGGTTGGGTTTCAGTTGAGGCTCCATCAAACACAGGAGCTGGGTTACCAGGTGTCTCAAGTGCCTTGGGGGAGAGATGGGGAAGCTTGAGAACCACAGGGATGAGCAGCAAAGTGAGAAAATGCGAGTGATGGTAGCAAATCTGTCAGCCAGTCCCCTCCTCCTGTTTCATCTTCCTCGTACATTATTCCCTGAGCTCAGGGAGTTACTACAATGGCCCAGCAAACGTCATCACTGCTTCGTTCCTGCAGGATCCCAAACACAGGAGAGCGCTCTGTGCCCTGGAGGGTTTTTTCCGAACTGATCCTCTGAAGCCTCCCTGCGGCTGAGCAGGAGCAGTGGCGCTGGGAGAAGCTCCCCCCGGCAAGCGGGGCCACAAGGTTTGGCAGCAGCAGCAGCACCCGGGGGAGCATCACCCGACATGCGGCGAGTCTGCTGTGTCTCTGCTGCTCGGGAAGGAGTTTTTTACCAAAAACTCCCCACGGGCAACCAGTAAGGGGGAGGAGACAGCATGGAGGTGACACCGGGCTCTCTTAACTGGCCAAACCCCCCCCCGCCATCCCCAGCAGAGTCGAGGGCAGAAAGGGAAAAGGGTCGGCGCAGGGCAGCCCCCCCGCTCCCCGTGCACGTCCCCAGCCCGGCTCACCCGCTGCCAGCTGCATCCAGGCACACACTTTGTAGACGGTGGCTGCGTTGCAGAAGAAGAAGAGGCTGAAGCAGAGGATGGTGCCGATGATGAGGAAGGTGGAGATGCCTACGAAGAACATGGCAGTTTTGAAGGCACTGGAGGGGATGGTGCCGAAGTCCAGGGGGCTGCCCTTGCAGATGAGCTCACCGGTGAGCGCGTTGCCGATGCAGTAGGAGAAGAGGCCGAAGTAGCCGGCCTGCGGCGTGTCGATGCTGTCGCCGATCCAGTAGGGCTGGATGAAGGTCACCACCATCAGGATGGAGAAGCAGAGCGTGAAGAGGGCCCAGAGCACCCCCATGGCCCGCGCGTTCCGCACATAGTTGGTGTGGTAGATCCGGGCCGCCTCCTGCGCCGGCAGCAGCTTGGACATGGCGGGGGCAGCGGCCCCAGCCCC
>VXBQ01005221.1:139372-168082 GCA_013400175.1 Phainopepla nitens
GGGGCCGGGGGCCCGGGGATGCTCCGGCGCTGCCCCGGGCGCGGATTTTCCTTTTCCCCGCTTCTCCTCCCCGTCCGAGCCTCACGGCTGGTTTCTTTCGACACCGCCGACCAGAGAGACCCCGCAGGCTGTGTGCATCGCTGCACTGAGCCTTTGGCAGCAGGTAGAAGTGGTTGCACACCGTAAATGTTCTCCCCTCCTCTCCGGGCATGAAAACTCTTCCAGAGCTTCTGTTTTTAAAACGCACGTTCGAGTGAGCTTGCTCTTCCCAGGAAACTGCATTTTACACAATGGGCTGTAGGAACTCGTGGGAGATGTGTCTGTCATCGGTGTGTCCCCAGGCTGCAGCTTCCAGCTGAGGCTCCAGTGCTGCGCCGTCTCTCTGTCCCCAGCGGTGCAAATAATAAAAGTACCCTTAAAAATAAAATATAATGGAAAAAAAAAAAAAAGGTCAGGAGCTGATACTTTATGGTTTTAAAGACAGATTTTAAATAGTATCTCACCCTAGAGCTATTAAACCTGAGGTGGATATGGGGACATCACTGGAGTGTCAATACCAGCCTGGGAACTGGCATTAAAAGTTTAAAAAAGTTGAAAGCACAAATTGCTCCTTCCTTTAAAACATGAGAAAGCTGCTTCCCTCCTGCCTCCCCCCCTGTCCTGTTGAAGGGCTGGGGAGAAGAAAATCATTAAGTACGTCTGGCAGAGCCTGCAGCTGGCTTTTATGGGCTGTCTTTCCAAAGGTGCTGTGGGTTTGATTTGGGTGGCAGTGCTGCAACTCACAGATACTTGGGTTGTATTTCCAGCCTGGCACTCTGGAAATGGGACAAAATTGCTGGGGAGGGGACAGAAACATCCCTGACAGAGAGGGAGCAATGCCCACGACCTGCAGGGGGTTAACCATGAGGAATCCACGTGGTGCAGGAGTTTTGCAGCACAGGGGTGGGATGGAGGGGTCCTGGGTGGGTTGCTGGTCCTCGAAGGGGTGCTGGTGCTCATCCCCAGCGTGGTGGGTGATGGCAGCACCCTGAGGGGGGCAGGAGGACAAGGCAAGGGTGTGATGGAGCTGGGTGCTCAGGGCAGCCAGGGGTGCTGGGGGAGGAAGGAGTGGCCGAGGACTTTTCTGAGGGCTTGGGTGATGGAGGTGGGGTTTGTGCTGCGGAAAATATGTGGTGGCATGGAAAAAATCCCCAGCAGATTTCTGGGGAGTCGGTGGAGAAGTTTTCTCCTCTGCTGAAATGCACAGGGAAGGGTGATAGCACGTGGCTGGCTGGTGGCTCTGGGGGATGGAGGGGTCCAGGGGGGAAGGTTGGCATGACACAGGCTGCTCGTGGTGCCCATCCTGCTCAGAACAGACATGTCTGCTAGGATAATTGCTCATGCCATTAGCTTTTCTCGTTCGTTTGTTTTCGAGTTTTTGGTTTTGGTTTGTTTTTAAATAAATGCAAATATCCTCATCTTCCCAAGGCTGTGTTTGCCCAGCACACTCTTCAGTCATGTTGAGGTCCTTCCCCAGAGCACCTTCCTGCTGGGACGAGCCAAAAAATAAGGACAATTCCTGAGTAAAAAGCAAACTGCATCCCTCAGGAACGTCACTGCTGTGTAGTAGTGTGTGTTTTAATTAATTACCTGCTTGCAGAAGGAGAAAGTTTGCTGGAAGGTTTGAGATGCTTGGCACCAAGACCTCCTCAGGCTGGCTGCAGCTCCCAGATTGGCTCAGGGGAAAAATATTTTGTAAACGGTTTGAAAAATAGTTTGTCCTCGATTATTTCTCATTTTATACTATTTTATATAAATTTTATTTTACAGTCACTCTTGGTTACATGAATTTTTATGAAGTTGTTGCAGCCCCTTGAGGGAGCTGTGAAGCTCCTACTGATTTTGTGCACATAACAAGGAAATAGATATTACTTAGCAAGAATTTTTTTTTTGTGTTGTTTTAGTGCTCTGTGCTTGTGGGTATAAAGAAGTGGCCACGAGTGCTCTAATGTACAAGCTGTTCATGTAACTTGTTTGTCATGGAGCTGACAGGCTTTTTCCATAGCTAGTAATTGTGATTAGTAAGGATTTCTGATTTTGCAAGCGAGTGCGTTGGAAAATTAGGAAAATAATAGTAAAGTAACTGTCAGAAGTGAAGAGCTGGGACAGTGAGGGACTGCAGGTAAATCATCTTCTACCTGCAGTGCCCCACCTTTGTAAATAGCAGTATTGCACTTAGATGGAAAAATATTCTCATTTCAAGTAGTTTTTGATTTGCATTAAATTTAACCACTTAATAAAATGAGCCCTGGGAGGCGCTGCCTGGCAGAGAGCATCATTCCTGGGATGTGGCACCATCCCAAAAGGAGCCCAGGTGGGATGCAGCCTCCCTCCCCACCCCAGGTGATGCACACCAGTGTGTGCCTGTGCCCGTGTGTGTGCCACTGCCTGTTCTCAGCCCTGTGCTGGCAGGGTCTGGGTGACCTGCTGGTGGTGCAGCATTGTCCCCAAAGCCATGATGTCCTCACAGTGTCCCCAGTGACAGCAGTGCCACCCCATCCCCTCCTGCAGTTTGTCCTCTTGTGATGCTCCTGCAAGAAATCCTCATTTGGCACCGGAGCAGGCTGGAGTTTCACTGGGAATTGCCGTTTGCCCAAAATAATTTGGCATTTATAGGCCCCTGGTGCAGATGGTCCTGGGTGCTGAGTTATTTCTGGGTGCCAGAGCTGCTGGCAGCAGTGCTGGATGCTGAGCTGGGGATTCCCGCCTCGGGATTCAGTCTGGGATGCTCCAGGTGCTGCTGAGCCCTCCTGTGTGGGGATAAATCATCAAACAGCATTCCCACTGCCAGGGGTCACCTGGCTGCAAGTTGCTTGGAGAAAACCCCAAATCTTTTGCAAGCAGTGAGATGCTTTTAGAAACGAAAAGAGAGAAAAAAAAATTGAATAAATCCTAGTTTAATTGCCACGTTTATTCCAGAAAAAAAAGGCTAAATTAAAACAGAGTTGGCAAACAAGGAGTTTCTTGTTTATTCCCATTTTGTATTTATTTTAGTCCCCCCCAAGCTGTCACTTGAAATTCAATTTGCTCAGCATTGGTGTAGCTGCTGCCAGGAGGCTGCTCTGAGCCGCCTGTGGAGGGCTTGGACTTCAATTGGTGTGCTGTGTGGGGAGGGAAAGTTCACATTTAACAGCCAGAGGTGGAATATTTCATTCCAAAAAGCCTGCCTGGTCTGTTGTCCCTGGTTGTTTTGACCAGGGGAGAAGACATGACTGAAAGGAGCCCGCTCATTTTTGGTGGCAGAAAACCCAGAGAGAGGGTGCCAAGGAGTGGGTAGTGGGATGTCAAGTACTTTCTCACATTTTACAGATGGTTTATATAACCTGCTTGGCTATATTATTATATTTTTTTCCTGCCCAGTTACATAATCCCAATTTATGAAAGCTTTAGGAAGTTGTATTCTCCACTGTTTTGTGTCTCTATCTTACAGCCTAGAGCTTGTTAGGATGCTTGGCCCCTCTGCCAGGCATCTCCCAAGAAGCTCAGGGTGTGGAACAGCTGTTTATACCCTCATTATTACTATATTTCTTTAATTACTTTGTTTTAGCCATCATCAAAAGCTGTGTCAGCCTCTCAGGAGCAGGCTAGGTGCAGGCTGGTGCCCCCCCCCCAGCTGATGCAGAGCAAAGACTTTGAGCATTCCTGTTTTTCACAGTGGTTTGAGGCTCTGTTCTTGTGGCAGAGACTTGCTGTGATTTTTGTGGTGGAAGGAGCTGAAATCCTTGCTGGGGCCAGGGGTGGCTTTAGGGGCAGGTAGGAAAGGAGCTGCAGAGCTTCCATGTATAAAATCCTCAGCCTCATCCCACCCCTGGTACCTTCTCCCCTGGGGACAGCAGCTACCCAAAAATGTCTGTGGATTTTGCTTTTTCTAGTATAAGTTCATCCTTTAAAATAAGGGAGGGAGAAAACAAAATGCTGCTTTTTTTCTTAATTCCCTTTCACATGAAAGTAGAGGGTGTTGTGTCTCTGGACACCCACTCTGGAGGAGATGGACCACGGGCTGCTCACAAGAGAGTTCAGAGGAGGATTTTTTTTATTTTTTTTTAAATTTTGAAGTGACCTGGGAAAACCACCAAGCAATTCCTTGCTAGAAAACCAGCAGAGGAGCCAGATTATTTTTAATGGGTTGATATTGTAAACTGGGGGGATAAAACCACTCCTCTCTGAAAGTCTTTTGTGTGTTGCTGGCACAGGCCTGTTCACTTCACTCCAGGGGATGCAGAGACACTGAACCCATCTTGCTTTTGCCTGAGATATTTATTCTGGCAGGGTAAGTGACCCATCCTGCTCACTTGTTCCTCTCACTGCAGCTGAGGAACAGCCTCTTATTCCACATATTAAAAAAAATAAATAAGTTATGACTTGAACCTTAAATAAAACCATTTCAGAAGCTTAAAAATATTAGCTAGGCAGAATGATGAAGCCAGTGTGATGGGAACATCCACTGCTCTATTTAAGTGAGCTGCACACAGTAGTTTTCTTTTTCACTTTGTTATCCTCTTAATTGTTTAAAAACCTTCCCCTGTTGCTGCTTTTCTGGCAACAGGCAGATCCCTCCTGGTCCTTGGGAGGTGCCTGGGGACTGCATCCCTCACTGAAGTGTCCCCATGGTGTGGGTGGCACTGTTTGCTACCATGGTGTTCACCCTGGAGCAGGGACTGGCCACAGATAAAGGAGACCAGGGATTGTGCTTCGGTCCCTGGTGAATCAGGGCTCACCCTGGGTGCCATGGGGGCTTCTCAGGGTGCTGGGCAATTCAAGCAGCTCTGTTTGCATTTTGGTTTTTTGTTTGAATAGAAGTTGCCATGCCTGGCCCGCCGGGGTGTTGGCTGCTTGCACAACGTGCACGCTAGGAAGTAAATTGATCCATGGGAGTTCTTAGTTGGTGAACAATAGTTTCAATTTTATGGCTTCTCTGTTTATTTTGAAGGAGGGGGAGAAAGTCAAGTGGCCAGGATTAAAAAAAAAATAAATAAAAAAATTAATTAACTGTGATGTATGAATGTGAGAAATGGCACTCAATGTCTGGGTATGTCCTTATGTGTTGGGATGCAGCTGAGGATTGTGTGGTATAAACTTGTCCATCTTAGGAAGGTCGTGTTTTGTTGGAAATCCCAATTTTAACTCATTACCATCACCTTCCTTGGTCTCTGCTCGGCAGGCTGCCCTTGAGGTGTCTAAAACACCCTCATCCAGGAGAAATCACTGCTCTGGTCTTCCCTCTCCTGCTGCACAGGCACAGCTTGCTCAGCAAGAAGGGATTTTATTAGAAAAAAGTAGTCCTTGTGATGGAGGGGGAAGCAATCCACCGTGGGACAGTGGAGAGAGTCAGCTGCTGCACTAATTGGATTATTCTTCATTATCACTCTGTGCTGGGGCTGGAGGATGCGTGTGCAGCCCTGTGCTGCTGTCCAGCTCGAGGGGCTGGGATTTGGGGCGTTGATCACCAGGACCCAGGGCCCCACATCCCCCTGCTGTGCTTTCAGATTTGTTGTTTTTAAGCCTGACCTTTGCGTTTTCAAGAAACTCCCTCCTGTGTTGCAATCCAAAGCTTTTAGGGCTGCTGTGGTGCCGTGGAAGTGAAAGTGCTTTGTGCTAAGTGGGTCTTAAAAAACAAACCCCACAGCAGCCAACTCTTATTTTTTCATCCCATTAATTTTCATCCCAGTGAGACAATTGGACAGGATATAGCCTTGATTTATTTTTTTTCAAGCTGATGGTAAGGTGCTGTTTTGTGGAAACTGCAAGTCAAAACAGGTTTTGGATATAGTCTTCATTACCTCTCTCTGACCATGGTGGAGCATGATCTGTGGCTCAAAACTGCTCTGTTCTCCCTTCTTCTGAAATCTTGAAATCCTGTTTTAGGATAAAGCACATGTGGTTTTTTCATCTTTTTTTTTTTTCTTTCTGTCCCCCCACTTCTCACCAGGTATTTCCCTGCTGTGTCTCTGGGCCTGGACTCTCCCTGCACCTTCAGACCTTCTCCAACGACTGCATGGTGGCAAGGTGAGACCCCTCAAAACCCTGCCCAGCCTTGCTTTTCCCCATCCCTCTCCCCTCCTGTGAGCCTCTGGGAGGGATCTGCAACATGAAGTTTCCATTTGGAGCTGGCGAATTCCCGGTATGCCGATTTCTAGGAAATGTGGCTGGGGATCGTGTGGTTGGTGAAACCCTAGCATGTGTGATACCTGTCTGTCCTCAGCCCAGGGTCAGACATCTGCATCCTGTTCTCCCTCTCTGAATTTCCACCTATTTCTCAATCCTGGGAGACAATAACACCTGTGTGGAGAGGGAATTGTAAAATTCAAAGGTTTGTTTTTATTTATTTCTGTGCTTCTCTGACCCATCCGTGTTTATATCCCAGGGAAATGGAGCAGTGTGGATGTTCAGAGGAGGGAGGATGGTTTATCCTGGCTTCATTTGCAGACTTACAACATTAATCTTGTGGCTAGTAGCAGCAATGGGAAAGCAGGATCTGCTTGGGGTGTCAGAAACACCCAGGGGCTTTTGCACAGAGTAATTAATTAATGCCCTCCCTGTATCCAGAGTATACAAACAAGAAGATTCAGGCTCTGACACCACCAGCAAGCTTGCTGTGCTCAGTGACATCCCTGCCTGCTCGCTATTTAAACCTCAGGGAGTAGCAGATATTGTTTTTTTTTGCCCTACAACTGTTTGTTTCAAATTAATTGGCATTTTGGCCCCTGGCCAACCTCCTCCTGTTGCTCCAAATGGGAGATAAGTGGGAGCACTGCACTCTTTTCTCTAACCTAGTTGGAGCTGTTTTTGCTGGACGGAGAAGCCGTGAGCTCTTTCATAACATGGGCCACATCTCAATAGCTGGGTCCTGTGGGCTCCATCCCTCCCACTGCTGCTGACGCAGAGCGTCTCCCCTCCCGCCCGCCTTGGCCAGCTTCCCTGGATGACTCCTCTAATTGCTTACGTAGAAAAATAATGAGAAGGATGCGTAGGGTGTATTTTTAGATGTCTCTTGGTGGGATTTAGCAACAGGCAAGCCGGAGCCAGCACCTCCCTGTCCGACTCCTGCATCCCAGTGGTGGCTGCTTGGTGGACCTGGGGAGGTTCTGTCCCAGGAGGTGGTGATTCTTTTGGGCAAGCTTCTCTGCTTTTTGGGCTTCTCCTGGTCCTTCTGGGTGGGTTATGGGTGATGTGTCCCTGGTGTTTCACAGGATCTGTGCTGGGAAGCCCTGAGCTGGTGCACGGTGCTGATGCCATGGCTGTGCTGGGATGGGCACCACCACCTCCTCACTCCTCTCCAACAGGAAGGCTGTGGTGGCTTGGAGACCATCCCAGCACCCAAATCACTGAATTGTGGAATGGTTTGCATTGGAAGGAATCTTTAAAGGCCGTCTAGTCCAGCCCCTCCACCATGAGCAGGGACACCTTCCACTAGACCGGGTTGCTCAGGGCTCTGTCCAACCTCACCCAAATGTTCCCAGGAATGGGGCATCCATCACCCTTTTGGGTAACCACTGCTTCACCACCCACACCATCAAACATTTCTTCCAGAGTAACCCATGGCACATTTTCCAATAAATACCTGTGAGATAACAGGTCTCACCACATGTTGCTTTGCTTTTTAAACGCTTTTTTTTCCTAAGATGTTCCCCTCTGAAACCCCAGCAGCGCAGAGGAAAGGGAGCAGACGCAGAATCCCAATAAAAGTCACCCTAAAGACTGTGATAATTGAGCCTTGCAACAAGTAGTTCCCTTATTTTTCTCTTTGCTTCTTCCATTTCGGGGCTCTTTGTGTCTCGGTGGCTTCCTGTGCTGGGGGGGCCGGGCTCCAGTCCTTCCCTTTCCACCCGGGTGCGAGGAAAGCAATTCTTCTTGCAGCACAACTTATCTGTCCTTGGAGCTGAAAACATCCTTTCTTTGCTCTTTTTGAATCCCCCAAATGAATGATTTCTCCTGCTGGTTAACATCAGCTTCCACGCTGAAGACTGTGGGAAAGTTTTGCAATTAGAGTGGCTTTATAGATCTGGTTTATGTCTTAAAAAACCCATCGCTTTCTAATTCTCCGTCACATGTTTCCTTGATGATGTGTCACCCAGCAGTGCAGCTACCAAAATAGCCCCATGGTCTGAAGGAAATCATCAGGAAATATGTTTTTGAAACTGTAGGCAATTCTTTTATTCACCAGGAACCATTGGAAAAAGTCTGTGTTCAATGGAAAACGTGGCTTTTCTGGCACCTTAGCTGCTTATGTGGTGACATTTGGGAGCACAGTGCTCCAGCAGTTTGCCCAAAAACCCCCCAGTTCCATAGATTCTTGCTGTGAGTTTTCTCTTTATCCACCCAAATAGCTGGGATTCTTTTGGTATTGGGTTTGCTTTCATTTTTTGGGGAAAATGCTTGCTTGTACATTGTCTTTCCATGCAGGGTGACAAACCCTTTCCTCCTCCACCGCCTCCCGTGGTCCTGCCAGGCTGACAGGGTGTGTGCTGTGTCCCCCCAGGTCCAAGGAGACCATGACCACTGATGAGGCCACCAAGAGTGAAGGGGAGGTGCAGGCAGCAGCTCTGGCTGAACGTGGGGAGGACATCACACCATCCAAGGACAGAGGGGTTCTGAAGGTAAGGGGAATCTGCTGACAGTGTCCTGTCTTCCTGCACTTTGGGGTGCACGGTCACCTCGCTGGGCTGCATCCCCAGCCCTCAGGGTCACAGTTCCAGGGCTGTAGGATTGAGTTCTTCCATTTCAAAGCCAAAGGGGATGAGCATTGCTTGGAGTAAAGGAGGATGGAGTGGTGGTTGAGGCTGGTGGGCCCAGGCTGCTCCATGAATTTCACAGCTATTGTGCTCCTAATCAGATTATTAACTGTAAATCCACAAAGCATTTCTGTGTGTGACTCACAAACATTAGAAAGAGCACATTACTGAGGTCATCCAGCCTGCTCCACAGCCCCTTTTTCATATTCAGGGCCGTTTCTGGATGGTTCTGCTCCTCAGCACTTACACTTCTCCACTTGAATAGGACCTTTCCTCCAAGAATAGCATCCTCCCCTGCTCCATCCTCAGCTCGAGAACTGCTTGTTCCCGGCTGCAGCGTTCAGAAAAAAGTGTTGACAAGGAGTGAGTAGTGAACTGACACACCCCTGTGAGTAAAATGTGTATGGACAGAGAGCGAGTGGAGCTGCATTCACTGCAGGTTTGGAACCATGGTGTTTATCCACCCAGTGTGGACTGGTCTCTGCTCCCAGCCCTGTCCAGCTCCACTGCTGTGGCTCCAGTTTGAGATTTGTTTTTAGGAGCTGGTAAAGGGCAAATTTAGGGGCAAAGTGAATAGCTCCCTGCTGAGTCTTCCTGTTATTTAGGACAGCACTGGGGTATATATGCATGTATATGTATTTTTTTATGTAAATGCATGTGTGTGTGTATCTCTCTCCCTCTCCATATGCATCCTTTGCTGTCCCATGGCCCCAGCTCAGGGGTGGTTTCTCTCTCTCAGATCATTAAGCGACCTGGGAGTGAAGATGAGTCTCCCATGATTGGAGACAAGGTTTATGTGCACTACAAAGGCAAACTGGCCAACGGGAAAAAATTTGACTCCAGCCGCGATCGGAACGAGCCCTTCATCTTCAGCCTGGGCAAGGGTGAGCTGGTCCAGGGGTGTCCATCCCCGGGATGCTGGAGGGTGGGATCACCCTGGGGCAGGGGGATCAACTGACCCTGCTGCAGGACAGCTGGGCAGGGTCAGCCCTGCCTTAAGTGATTGTGAATGTGGGGTTTCTTTTGGGTGCCATCCTTGCCACACCCAGGCTGGGTATTTTCCTGGTTGCTCCCTCCTGCCTGACATCTGCCTTTCTCCTAGGTCAGGTAATCAAGGCATGGGACATTGGGGTGGCCACCATGAAGAAGGGAGAGATCTGCTACTTGCTCTGCAAACCCGAGTATGCGTACGGCTCTGCTGGCAGTGCCCCCAAAATCCCCTCCAATGCCACCCTCTTTTTTGAGGCAAGTAATGCTGGTGAGCTGGTGTGTGGATGAGCAAGCTCACTCCCTTTCTGCCTTGCCTGCCAGCTCAGAGATAAAAATTTAAAAATTAATAATAATAATAATAGTAATAATACCAAAGCCCAAACAACAAAAAAACCCCGCAACAACAATTAGAAAAAAAAAACCCAGCTTGGATTCCTGAAATGTGTCCCTCTGCTCCAGGAACTGCTGCCAGGGTTTTCTCAGAAATGTGTGTCTGAGCTGGAAGGCTGGGACTGAAACTCCGGCTTAGGAGAGTTTCTGAGCTGGTGCTGGGGCGGGGAGTGGGCAGATTCCTGGTTTCAACACGCACATGGGAAGGAGAAAGCAGCTGGGAAATGCCTCCAGGTGCTAAAAAACCATTAGTGCTGAGGGGTGGTAGGAAAGTTAAGTTTTTGGCACCGAGGGCTCCCTGGGCAGGGCTCTTTGGGACATGGAAGGAGGAAGGAGTCTGTCCTAAATTAAGGCTCAGGCCTTCCAAGTCGAGTGTGGACTAAGCTGAGGGTCAGAGCTGGTCCCATCAGAGGATGAAGGGGAAGCTCCTGCCCACGCTGGGTGACTTTCACAGCATCTGCCAGCAGCAGCTGTGCTGTACCCTTACAGGTTCTATAAACTTATTTTTGCCGTTACTTTGTGTTATGCTTCAGGTACTGGATGTGTCCCAGTTTCTAATAAATCCTGTGTATTATGCTGTGGTTTGGATCTGGGGTTTATGGGCAACTTCTGCTCGTCAGCTGAACGGAGAATTAGCTGGCTTGGTTCTCCAGCCAGGGGATGACTGCTGCTTTGTGGCTCTCTGTTGTTTTTCTCTTCTCCTTTCCCCCTCCCTACACTCTGCCCACTTTTTCTTTTTTATTTTTTAGGTCGAGCTGCTTGACTTCAAAGGCGAGGACTTGTTTGAGGATGGAGGAATAATCCGGAGGATCAAGAGGAAGGGAGAAGGTTACTCCAACCCTAATGAAGGTGCTACCGTGGAGAGTGAGTGCTGGTCCCTTGTGGCACAGCTGGAGGGATCAGCCTGTCCTGAGCTGATCCCTGGCAAGTTGCTGCTGGCAGTGCACAGGCTGAAGTGGCTGTGTGTCCTGGTGGGATGCAGTCACATCCATCCAGAGGCCAGATGGGGTGGAGAGCGGCTGGGGATGCTCCTCTGAGCTCTCCTTGGCCAGCCCCTGTGGTGGCTCTGCCAGAGCTGCTGCCCTGCAGAGCTGGGTGGAAAACCCAGGAAAACCCCAGAGCTGCTCAGGCAGCAGCCTGGGGCAGGATGGAAGAAGCAAACCCCCGTGGGATTTCAGGGCTCTGTCATCTCCCCTGACCCTTCTGCATCCCAGTGCAGTGTCCAGGGTGCTCTGGGATGTGCCATCTGCCAAAACCCCTGGCTCTGCCTTGCCTCCAAAGCATCAGTTTCCAGCCCTTCCTCCCTCGACACTTGCTAAGTATTTCGGACACTCAGCAGTTTCTTTGGCCTCCTCATTCCAATGTTGATGGTATTTTTGGAGAGTCTCATCACATCTCCTACAGAATGAGGCTTTTTCCTTCCCTTATGGCCACAGGGCTGCTGATGGTGGGGGGAAGGAAATTATTACAAGGGGTTTGCTGGGGCTGGGGTGGTCTCAGCTGACACGGGAGGATGAGGAGCTCACATCCCAGTGGGCTCTTCCTCTTCTGGTCCCATTTCTGGAGCAGACATTTCCTGAGGCTGGACAGGGGAAAGCAGGCTGGGGTTTGGGTTTTTTTCCTTCCCAAGAACCGCTCAGACACACACACAGAGCTTGCTCCATATGGGAGGCATTTACTTTCTTTTCTTAATTCCAGAGCTCCTGTACTCAAAGATCCTAAAGTCACTTTAGCGAGTGAGAAATTGAATCTGAGCTGTGAGAGCTTATAAAGCTCGCAGCTTTAAGTGGCTGATTCTTCTAACAAGGCTCTCTTTTAGGGAAAAATGATATTTTCACTCAGATTCTACTGTCTGAGTGGTGGTCACTGTGCTGGGGGTGGCACAGCAGCTGTGGGGACACAGCAGTTCACCCTGGGGCAGGGCTCTGATGGTTTACCTCAGCTGTGTATTTTGGGAGGTGCTGAAGTTAGGCTGGAAGAAACCACACTTCCAGGAGCAAGTACCTCTGGGTTTTTATAGGCTTTAAGTTTTACAGACCCTGAATCCCAGTTCTGGTCCCTAAAACCTGTGCTGCAGTTGAAATCTGGCATTCCAGCTTTTGTTACATCCTTTCCCCCCCCACCCCTCCTCCTTCTCCGTTTTTAATCTGAGTACAAATTGCTGTCAGCACATCAAGTTCGTGTGCCAGCCACACTCAGTACACTCTGTTCTCAGCTCTTCAAAAACAAAATCGCTGCAGGCACTGAGAGAACAATAAGTCAGAGCTGCAACCGGAGTGATGTTCCTTCAGTGACTTTTTTTTCTCTGTAATCCAAGAGCGGCTGAACCAGCTGACCCACTCCTGGAAACCCGAGCAGAGATTTCCCCCCCCCTCCCCGTGCTCGGTGTATTTTCTGTGCAATTAAAACAGAGCAAAACTATCCTTGGAAGGAAGGATCACAACATCCCCTTGTGCATCCTGTTTTAAAGTGGACCTTCCCATCATGGCCGCGTCCCGCAGGGGGTGTGGGAGCTGGGGGAGCTGTAGTGCTGCTTTTGGGGTCGGGGGTTATGGAGCTGTGCTCACTAGGAACGTGCAGGGAGATTCACAGTGCTGAGGGGTGGCTGGGTTGCCTGTATTTTAGGCAGAATTTGCCACATTTTCTGTGCCTAAAATACCAGCCAGCTTTGTTTGGGGTAGTGCAAAAGCAGAGGTTGTCTCTGTAGGAGCTGGATTTGCTTTTTGTCCTCATCTCAAGCTGGGTGAGCTGACAGCAGCCTGACCACCGTGGTCACTGTGCACCAGTGATGGATGCAGGATGTGTCCCAGGAAGCACCTGAGCATCCTCTGCTTGAGTCCCAGCATGGCTTTGGTGGCAAGAGCAGGGTGACAAGGCAGGTGTCAGCCCCTGCAGTGAAGAACCCATCCTTGGCTGCTGGACCTGCCCTTGGAAGGGGGGCTGCCAGGTCTGGCTTGGTCCATGCCTCTCATCCTCAGGACTTCTGCAGGTCCCAGGGCAGGGGATGGACACAGATTTCCCTCAGCCCAGGCTGCAGCTCTCCCATGCAGAGCCCTGACCCTCACAGCTGTTTCTGGTACCCAGTTTGTCCTGCCCCTCACCTGCCACCACAGCAGGATGCTCAGTGCCCTGCACCATCTCAGGTTCTGTTCCCCTCAAGCAAAGGTAAAGCTCATGTTTTTGCAGGCTGCAAAACCTTTAGGCACAGTTGTGAATTTTTCCTCTTACAGACCTTTTTTGTTGTTGTTGTTTGTTTTGGCTTTTTTTTTCTTTTAACAGTATGTAGGAGTTCCTTGTGAAATTGCTTTTACTTGATGCCTGCATGTGTGTATGCCTTTTACCCTGCAAACAGAATACAAAGGCTGTAAAAGTGTCCCCAAAGCCTGGAACGTCTCAGGTTCGAATAAATAAAGAATAATCTTGCTGTGGAAAGCCAGCCAGGAGTGCCAGGTGGTGAATGTGCCAGGTACCCAGTGTCCGCTCTGGCTGCGCTTCTGCCAGCGTCTGGGGCTGGAACAGCACGGCTCCTGGTTGAAGATTAAAAATAAAAAAGTTTATCTTGTACTTTGAGTTCTCAGAGTTGGGAGAACATGGCCTTGTTTTCGAGGCAGGAGTCAAGGCAGTATAGCACAGTATAGAAGATTTGTAATCACCGTGATAAACTCTGCGTGGCGCCGTGCCAGGAGCAATATCCAGTTCCAGTAAGACTTGACTCGTGCACTTGAGTACGAGGGGAACATATTAGTCACGATGTTTATCTGTTGTTTGGTCCTGGGTTAGACGAGATATGCCTGCCTTGCTTTTCAGCAATGTTCCCAAGCCCTCCCCATCCCTCTTCCCCAGGCTGCCCCCAACCCTGGGTCTTCCCTCTTCCAGGCTCTGCTGAGTTTTGGGAGAGGTACTTTGTGAAATGCTTTCTAAGACACTTTGGAGCCCACCTTTCCCCAAGGTTTGGGTGATTGTGGGTGCCATCCTGCCTCTCCTGCCCCTCTGCAGTTCACCTGGAGGGATTCTGTGGCGGCCGCAGGTTCGACTGCAAGGATGTGAAATTCGTCGTGGGCGAAGGGGAGGACCACGACATCCCCATCGGCATTGACAAGGCCCTGGAGAAGATGCAGAGGGGAGAACACTGCATCCTCTACCTCAGCCCACGGTGAGGAGCATCTCCACAGGGATGCTGGGTGGGTCTCAGCCTCCAGCACTTGTGGAAGATGGCAATCCTGAAAATAGGACGCTCCAGGAGAGTCTCAGAGAACACCAGCAGGAGTAGCAGGAGTGACCAGTGGCATGTAAACAGGAATATTGAGATGCTTTTAAAAAAACAGGTGAAAGGGCTTTGTGCAAATCCAGTGTCTGAGATGAAAATGTCTCCCTGGAAATCTTTTTACACAGGCTGGAGAGAAGCCTGTGTACAAAGATGGCTTTAATGCAGCCACAAGGGATGATTCCCAATACGGGCATTTTATATCCACAGGCACCTTTGCTCGTGGAGAGTAACATCACCCTGTCCCCAAAATGTTAGAAAGCTGTGGGTGGCAACCTGGATCTGCAATTATGGGCAAGCTCTGCTGAAAATAAGATTTCTCCCCCTGCTGAGTGCCTCCTCCTGCCCTGCAGGTACGGCTTTGGCGAGGCTGGGAAGCCAAAATACGGCATCCAGGGGAACACGGAGCTGGTGTACGAGGTGACCCTGAAGAGCTTTGAGAAGGTGAGGGCAGAGGTGCTCCAGTCCCTCCCTGGCTTACAGGAATGTCAGGGGCTGTGTAGCCTCCAGCCTTTGTCCCTGGCGTGGCTGCAGCCCAACCCTGCTGAAGTGGACACGTCACTGAGGAGCTTCGTGTTCTTAATTTGTTCTTCTCTGTTGGTTTGTTTTATTCCTGTGGCTGAGGTCCAAGGCTGGGTGTCTTATTTGTTCCTAACCTTGTCCTTTTGTACTTTGTTTTTATTTTAATATTATTTTTTCTTTTTCTTTGTTTTTCCCTCTTCTTTTTTCTCTTTTTTCCCTCCTTTTTTCTCCCTTTTTCTCTTCTTTTCTCCTCTTTCCTCCTATTGTTTTCACTTTTTTCCCTTTTTTCTCCTTTTTCTCTCCTTTTTCTCCTTTTTCTCTCATTTTTTCTTTTTTTTTTTTCCTTTTATTTTATTACCATTTTCTCTCCTTTTTTCCTCTTTTTTTTTTTTCCCTTGGGCTGCACAGATAAAAGCTGGTATGTCCAGCCAGCCCTGTGGAGCTTGGCTGTGCCCATGAGAAGGCTGGGGATGAAATGTAGGAGAAGTTCATGGGATTTGCACATCCCTGGATGGGTCCCCTGCCCGTGCCATCACAGGGGCAGGACCTGTCTCCACACTCTGTGGCACAGCCCTGATGAGCCCTGAGTGTGACCACACTGTCCCAAAGAGTGGCCTGGTCCTGCTGGGGCAGGGGAGGCTGGGAGTGCTCCAAGTGTTCCTTTGCAGGCCAAGGAGTCGTGGGAGATGGACACCAAGGAGAAGCTGGAGCAGGCAGCCGTGGTCAAGGAGAAGGGCACGATGTACTTCAAGGTTTGTGAACTTGGGGGTGGCAGAGGCAGAGGTGGGGAGCTGGGACTCAATTTGGCAGCCTCCAGTGTCAGAGAAGCCATGTGCCCCCAGATAGGGCCGGGGAAGGCAAGTTCTGCCCTCCCTCTGCCTTTTTCTCACTCCTTGATGCTCCCTGAGATATCTCATCCTTTCCCAGCATTGCCTTGACTCTGTGTGCTCCCTGCAGAGCAGGGCAGCAGATCAAACCCTTCCCAGGCCAGGGTCAATGCTGAGGGGCTTTGCCTTCCCCTTCCCAGCTGGGGCATCCCAGCTCCCCACTGTTCTGACTCAGCTTTTTCCAAACCTGCTGGTTCTCTAGGAGTTGAGATCCTCCTCCTTTCCTGTATTTATCAAACACCCCACATTACACTTGTCACCTGCTCACGGCACATTCCAGGAGCAGACTGAGCCTCTTTTTGCTCCTTTCAGGAAGGCAAGTACCTGCAGGCAGTGATCCAGTATGGGAAGATTGTGTCCTGGCTGGAAATGGAGTATGGCTTGTCTGAAAAGGAGTCTAAAGCCTCTGAGTCCTTCCTGCTGGCTGCCTTCCTCAACCTGGCCATGTGCTACCTGAAGCTGCGCGAGTACGCCAAGGCCGTGGAGTGCTGTGACAAGGTACAGCTGCACTGCTGCTGTCCCACCTGGCCTTTATGGGCTACCTAAAAACAGAAGCCAGACAGAATTAAGAGTATAAAAAGTGGTTATATTTGCTGAAGGGCCTCCAGGTACATTTAGGGCAGATGAAGCCCCCCCAGGGGTTACACACGAAATGGATGATGGGTCAAGGGTTTTCACACTTTTATAAGTTTGGTCCATTTGCATATTGGGGGTTAATCTTCCAATTACAGCTCCAGGTAATGAAGTCATTTACCCCAAATTTGTTCCCCACAACTCACTTTTGTTTATATCTCTCGGGGCCTGGGACAGTGAGGTGTCCTTGATTCCCAGGCCTGGAGAGGAGTTGTTTTGTCAAAATGGGAAAGCTGTAGCTAGCACTGTATATGGAGTTTAGAGTTACACACTAAAGAATGGCAGGATCACAAATGTATGAAAAATATAAAAGCTAAAATCCTAAGGCATCAGCATGAACCTGGGGGATGGAGCATCCTCTTCTGCATGTTCTCTCTGGGAGTTGGTGGGGTTTTTTTTAATTTCTTGTCATATAAGAAGGAATTTCCAAACAGCAGTGGGATGGTGGCATCCCTTCTGCACCTGGAGGTCCCTGTGGATGCTGAGTGCTCAGAGACTGCAGGACCACAAGGGTTTTAGGGCTTCAAAATCCACCTGGGCCTGCATTTACAGCAGCTTTTCTTCCCAAGCCAGATCTATGTGAATGGATCTGTGTAGACTGACAACCTTGGGATGCTGTTTGGGTCTGCCCAGGCTGGGGCTGGGCACCGAGTTCTGCTCTGGGTGTGACACAGGCAAGCTCTGTGGAGCTGGGCTTTGCCAGTCTCTAAAAATCTCTGACCTTGTCTTTGTCAGAAAACTGAATTCTTTTATGAAAGGCTTAGGTTTAAGCGTCTTGTATATGGGAAATATATGGGATATTTGTGTTAATCTGAAAGGTAAATCACACCTGAGGTGTATATATGGCTTTTATTAAAGGAAAACAATATCCTTGCTAAAACAGGGAGACAAAAGAGCTTGGATTTAGTCTTTTCACCTGACCTCTTGCCTGTGGGTTTGTCTCCCACTGACTACCACACTCAGGGGTACTTTAAGCAAGGAGAGATAATAAAACTATATTAATGATCTCCCAACTGCTGATGGAGATGAGGCAATTTTTGTTGAGCAAGATGCAAGTGCTCTGGAAATTTGAAGCCACCTTGTCCTAATTTTGACAGATTTATTGAGGCTTCAGCTGTAGGGGGTCTC
The DNA here is from genome assembly GCA_013400175.1 of Phainopepla nitens. Lineage (NCBI taxonomy): Eukaryota > Metazoa > Chordata > Aves > Passeriformes > Bombycillidae > Phainopepla > Phainopepla nitens. Next base: position 156,958 of record VXBQ01005221.1, read on the forward strand.
TTGGGAGGGCTCTGAGATGTTAACAGAGACTTCTGTGTGTTCCCAGGCTCTGGGGTTGGACCAGGACAATGAGAAAGGCTTGTACAGGAGGGGTGAAGCCAGGTTATTGATGAACGAGTTCGAGCTGGCCAAATGTGACTTTCAAAAAGTGCTGGAAGTGAATCCACAGAACAAAGCAGCGAAATCCCAGATCTCTGTGTGCCACAAGAAAACAAAGGAGCACAACGAGCGGGACCGGAGGATCTACGCCAACATGTTCACAAAGTTTGCAGAGAGGGATGCAAAGGTGAGTGTTGCTCATTTTTGGCCATCCAGAGTTGCTTTAGGGTTGCACTGAGGGATGCTCAACAGGTTTGTGATGAGAAGAGATGGGTTAAACCAAATTAAATTATAGATCAGGTTGAGGATGGAGGGATAGAGCCTGCTGCAGTGGGAAGAAATGTTTTACTTCTTGGTCTCTGTTATGCAGAGAGTGCCATCAGGTGCTCAGTCATCAGTAAAAGCATTTGCAGTGTGAGCTGACAGGGGCTGATAGCAGGGTATTTACATTACATTGGTATTTAATTTACATTTACACTGATATTTAATTTTGCTGCTCCCAGCTAGTGACTGTTGATGAACTCCTGGTCGCCAGTAAGATGAAGTATCATTCCATCTCTGGCAGGGGTATTTTGAGACATGATAGTATGGATTTCCTAAAGCTGGTAAGGCAATACCTTCTCCTCTGCTCAGGCAGGGAGATCGCTGTCTCAGAGCAGGCTCTCATCCAAAATTCCCCTGAACAAAACCCTGTGTACTGTAATGAGAGAGCACACAGCTTTGCAAGCCATCTGCACAGGTCATTTTTAATATAATCTCTTCTGAAGCAGTCTCTGGAGGTTGAGGCTGTGGATTAAATGACTGGTGCAGCCCCTGGGGAGCAGCGTGCTGGGGCAACCGGCTCGGGCAAGGAGCGGGGCCAACCCAGCCAGCTGCTGGCACTGTGCTTGGCTTGTGTGGCCAGCTGTGATGGGCACAGGCACTGCTGGAGCAGGCATAAGGCTTCCCTGTGCCTGAGTGCTCCTCTCCTGCACCCTCTTGATGGGCTGCACCCATGGCTCAGTCCTGTATCTCCACTCTGACACTGCTGCCTTATCTCCTCATCCCTCTCTTCCCCATCCATCCATCCATCCCTCCATTCCTCCCTCCATCCATCCATCCATCCATCCATCCATCCATCCATCCATCCATCCATCCTCACTCTGTGTCAGCACCCTGCTTCTGGTGAAGTGGGTCACATAATTCCCAGGGGTCCCACACCTTTGGTGAGCTTTAACCTCTACCAGCCACGGAGTCAAGGAAATGGAACCCTCAGGTGTGAGCTGCACTGCTCGCTGGGCATGTGAGAGTTGTGAGGGGCAATTTTGCCTCTCCCCTTCCAGGCTGGACTGCCTGTGCCTATTCCCAGCATCCCTGTCACTTGCCTGCCCCTTCCCTCTCCCATTTCCAGCTCAGTGGGTTTTATTTGCTGTTTGGCAGGAAGCAGCCAGCAAAACTGGTGTGGAAAAAGCAGCGGAGAAGGCGGCTTGTGGAAAAGAACCGAAAACTCCTGGTGCTGAAGGTGAAGAGGCTGAAGGACATGTATGATGGAGGAAGAAGGGATAGGATAGCCTCATGCCCTCGGCCCACACTGAAAAAGGTTGCTGCCAAACCTTGGGACTTGCCAGTGTTTTCTTGTAAAGCTTGTTACAGTTTGTGTGATCGTGGAAGCAAAAAGCACCTCGCAAAGAAAAGCGACCCCGTCCCACCACCCTGGGTGCACTGGGGGCAGAGCAGGAGTGGCAGGACACCATGGGACCACCACGTGGAACAAATACCATTTAAACAGCAGGAAAAAGAAAAAAAAATATTATAACGATAAATTAAAACTCTCGGCTCTCAGGAGGTTTCTGTAGACAGCTTGTTCCAGCTCCCTAGGGTTTGTGTCCACTCTCAGCACAGCATCCTCTGAGAGGAGCTGGCATGTGGGACATGCCCTTGTTCACTGCAGTGCTGCCTCTGGGGGGCAAGGATTGCCTTTGTCTCCTGCTGACTCCTGGCCTGTGGCCAAAGGGCTTGCAGGGCAGAGCCAGGATGAGAAGCCACATGGCCTCTGCTGCAGCCCCTGGGTGCAGGGACATCATTAGTCTTTAAAGCACTGTTTGGGGAGGAGGGCACAGACAGATTTTACCTTCTACAGGGAGCTGGTTCCTGTTTCTTTAGAGAGCAAAAGCCTGCCCAGCTTTGCAGGTGCTCAACCCACAGCCTGCACCCCATCCCTTGGCTCCCAGCTTTAAATGGGAGTTTTATTGCTTTTATTGGGATCTGTACGTGGGGAAAAGAAAAGAGCAGGTTGACATGTGGTTCAGAAAGCAAGTGGCTGGGTCTGAGCTGGTGCCATGGGTTTGTCACTGAGCAGCTTTCCCATGGTGAGGGGGTCCCAGGTGCATTGTGTCCCTGCACTGGAGCTGCTGCTGCCTCCTCAGCCATCAGCCCTCTCCATCCTGAAGGGACACTGTCACTACCCCATGAGAACAGCTTTCCAGTTGTTATTTTTCCTGTCTCTATAAGAATACCCCTTTTGGAGCTTGAAAATAAACAACTGAAAGAAAAAAGGAAAAAAAAAAAGTACTCTTTCTCTGGATCCTGCTCAGCAAACGAGGTGGCTGTGGGGAGGATGGGTGTGTACTCCTCTGGGGGGAGGTGCCCCCGCAGTTGAGGAATTATTGGTGTCTCCTAGAACTGGTTCTGCCCCTTTTTATCAGTGCCATGTTCTCTGGAGAGCCAGTGAAGGACCAGCAATCCATGCTTTGGAAATGCCTGGCTGGGGGATGCTCTTTGGGGGTCTCAGCTGATTTTCCAGCCTGGGAGGTTTATCCTTATGCTTTTTTTCCCCACCCCCCAGTGAATTCTTTTGGGAGGGGTTTTCCTGAGGGTCAGCTGGGTGGGTGGAGGAGTCATTTGTGCCCCTTGACTGAGGGTGGAGAGAGAACAGAAAGCTGAGCCAGTGGGGTATTAGGACTGCCCATCCCTCTTTTATACCTCCTTTCCAAAACCTTAGGAGATTAAGCCAGATTTGGTTAAAATTCCTCTTCTCTGGTCCCATCAGGTGGTACCTGAAGCATCATTTCTCAGGCCTGTCTGTTTTCCCACCTGCAGTAGTGGCACAGCATCCAAGTGGCTGCTCCAGCTGCTCATCCAGCTCTTGGGTTTTCTACCACCATGGGATGCACCTCCCTGGAGGCTGCTGCAAGACCCAAGGCCTGTGCAAAACGTGGGCTTTTTTTTTTTTCTTGCAGGGCAAAAAAGTCCTTTGGGGGAAATCCAAGCCACATTTTCCATAGGAAACTCTACAGGAGAAAAAAAAAACCAACCAAAAAAACCAACTTGCTTTGGAATTTCTGGGCTTGCTCCCCGTTTTAAAGCAGATTTTTGGTTTATTTTGGCTTGGTGCTTTTCTATCCTTCGGAAGAGAAATGGATCTTGTGCGGGTGATGAGATGAGGTTTAGGGATGAAAGGGAAACCAGGAGGGTTTTGGAGGGAGGATTAAGAAGTTCCCGGTGCTGGTGGGTCTCTGTGTGCAGTGCTCAAATGCCATCTAGTGGCACCAAGCACGGCCTGGGCATTTTGGGGGCACCGTGGTGGGCTGGCCAAGGCCAAGGGTCCAGTGGGGGACACTGGGGACATGTGGCTTGTCTGGCTTTGCAACCCAACAGCATCCCTGGGGGCCTCTGAGGAGGAATATTAGGAGTTAAATAAGTGATGTAACAAGGTGAGGCGTGAGCAGGAGGTTATGAAACACATCCAAAGGGACCTCAGGATTGGGACAGGGGTCAGAGCAGAGCAGAGCTCAGGACAGACACCCTTAGCACTGCCCAGAGCCAGGGATGCTGCCTTGCCCTGCCTGGGCTCTCCATGCACAGCTGACACGAAACAGCCCAAATCCTGCTCTTCTCTCACCAAGAAGACATTTCTGGGGATAGAACAAAGCTGCCCAGCGAGGAAAACTCTGAACACGGTCAGAGAGCCGCTCCTCTGCCCACTGGGGTGAGTGGCTGTGCTCTGCCAGGGACCCCAGCCAGCCAGGGAGGAACCTGTGCCCCCCAAAAGGCACTGACTGACCCCCTGCATTCCTGCAGATCCCCCTTTTCCTGTGATTACTCCCCTGCCAGCTGCTCTCCCGGCAAGCCTGGCTGACAGCCCCTGAAATCCTATTAACCGAGTTTCAGGAGAAACAAAGTTAATCACCTCCTCCACCTGCTCTTCCTCCTTTCCCTTCTCCTCCTCCCACCACAGGGACTCGCGGAGGCGGCCGAGCCGCTGCTGCGAGGCTGCTCTGGCCCTTGTGGCTGGGATTGAGCCCCTGGCCCTGGCCCTGGGCTGGTAGGGGCTGCAGGGAGCAGGGCAGGGCAGGACGGAGCCGTGCCGTGCCGTGCCGTGCCGTGCCGGGAGCGATGCCGCTGCAGACGGAGATCCTGCGCGAGGTCTGGGCTGCCGACAGGTCAGTGCCCGCGGGCAGGGTGGGATCCGCGGGGTGGGCGATGTGTTGGACACCCCCAGCGGATTCCCCTCCCCTCCAGTGCCTTTTCCCCCTGTTTTCAATTTAAATGTAGCTTAGTGAGCAGTTTTATCACCCTCTTGTGTTTTTTCTTTGGGGGTTGGTGGGATGATGCTCATTGACTTACAGAGAGGAAAAGTGTTTGTTAGAGGGGGATCCCCAAATTAAGCTCCTTGCTGCCCCCTCGGCCAGGGCAGAGCCTGTCCTGTGCTCCCTTTTAGGAAGGATGGTGTCGGGCAAGCTCGACCCAGTTGAGACAGGAACCAAATGAGAGACTGACCTTTCCCCCTTTACCAAAAATCGGGGCGATCTCGTGCCCCCAGGGTCTGTGGAGGGCTGAAAGCCCTGACCCTTTTGGTTTCTGTGCCCCACAGCCCCAGTGAAGAGCCTGAGAGCCCCCAGCAGCACAAGCCCAAACAGGTGAGAAAAAATCCTTCCCTTCCATCCCATGTGCCACCATCCCCTGCTGTGGGCTCAGAGACCTTCAAACCCCAGAGCCCACACCAAGGCCGATTTGGGGCTGGTTGGGCTGCTCTATTGAAGTGCTGCAGCCTGTGAGGGCATGAGATTTTTGGGAACCCCCTCCAGAGCAGGTGGGTAGAGAAAATTCCACAGCCCTCTCTTCTTTGTACATCTTCCTGAATCCCCCCTCCATCACTTTGAAGCACCTCATGAGGAGGGTTCCTGGTTCTTAAATAACAAATTAAGCCCCTCAGTTAAGCTGTAAACTGTGACTCACTTTCCCCAGGCCATGACCCTGCAAGCCAGATCCCCCTTCCCTGCATTTCAGAACAGCTCCCAGGTGCCCCTCAGCCTTGGAAGGGTCTCAGCAGCAATTTCATCCACCACCCAATTTAATTTTTAATCAGCAGCTCCTCCTTGAAGGGCTCTGTTAAGTAAGGGAGTGGTTGCCCACCCTGCAGCTGCTTAAGGGATTAGGGGGTGCAAAGGAGCTTTTCCCTGTGAGCTCATGACACGGAAGAAAGCAGCCAGTTCCCAGCTTCACTATGGAGCCCCCAGCTCCCCCTCCCCGAATTCACAGCCCTGGGATCCCACTGAGATCCATCAGGATCTCATCTTTTGCAAAACACCTTCACACCCTGCCCTGGAGCACGTGGGAGAAGCAAAAGCCCTGCAAGGGGGAAGATGCTCTGCTGGGCAGTGCATCTGGATTTGCTGAGATCACTTTCTGAGAGCCCTGAGCTGACACCCACTCCCCAAATACCTCCTGTCCAGAGCCAAGTGCTGACCCACATGCTCCGTATTTGGTAAATCAGGGTTATTTATAGCCCCAGCTAACCAGGATTAGGTGTGCTGTGCCTAATCCTCCTGCTTCCCTGCTCCTGCTGACCTCCTTGCCATCCACAGGAGCCTCTTGCAGGGGTGAGAGGAGATGGAGGTGAGAGGCCAGGCTGTCTGCCCATCCCTGTGTCCCCTGTCCCAGCTCAGCTACCCAGCCTGGCCATCAGTGCCCAGAGTGGCTCCCAGCCAGGGTCCCCGTGGCCACAGTGGGATTTGTCCCTCTGTGCTGGCACGGTGTCACAGCAGCACCATCATCACATCCCTCATCTCCAGGGCTGTCCCAGGGCAGATGTTCTGTCTGTCTGCTAACAGACCTTTCTGTTTTCCTCCCTCTGCTGTCCTCGGGGGCTGCCCCATGGTAAGTCACCCACTGGAAGGTGTCAGTGTGTCCCTGTTCCGGAGCGTGTCCCCTGCTCCCGTGCTGGGCCAGGGAAAAGCCCGGCTGTATTTCTGACAGCGACCCAGTGCTGTATGAGCAGGGGTTGCCTGGTAAAGGGAAAAGGTGTTTAAGGCTGGCACCACCTCTGCAGCACCATCCATGAGGGCAGAAGCTGAAGAAGAAGAGGCAGGAGCCTGGGCTGGAGCCCGAGGCCAAACCACGGCGGCCACGGCTGAAGAAGCCGAGTGAGGCAGGGGCTGCAGAGGAGCCTCCAGCCCCAGCACAGGGTGAGCAAAGATCCCCCACAGCTCCCACGGAAATGGGGGAAATGGGGTGCCCCATCCTGCACCCGAAGCATCGTGGGCATCTCTTGAAATGCGCAGGGGTGAAGAAAGTGAGGAAGAAAAAGGAGGAGAAGGGGGAGGAGGAGAGCGACAAGGATCCCTCCTCCAAATTCACCAAGGAGCCTCGGAAGAAGAAGGAAGGCCTGGCTCCCCGCTCCCAAGTGACCAAGGGCTCCAAGAAGCCACAAGGTGCGGGGGCAACACCCACCCCTCTGCAGGCACTCGCCCGTGTCACCTCGTGTCCCGTGTACCGTGTCCCGATAGCGCCGTCGGTGCTCCCGGTGCCTGCTGGGCTCTGCTGGGGCTCTGCACATCCCCGGCAGAGCTTTTTGGCTAAAACCCAGCTACGGACCTGGGAGAAACGGGGATGTGGCGGGGGATCTGCGCTCATTGCTTTGGTCAGGGAGTCGGTATCGAGGGGGAGAGGGGGAAGAGGGGGGTGACCCCCTCCCGGGAAGGTGGCACTTCTGTCCCCGGACACTTCTCTGGAGCGAGAAGCGGCTCCGCACGGCGGGGCTGCGGCCGCGAGAGAGCGCTGTGGCTGCGCCCGCAGTGCCCGGCGCCGGACACGGCCCACGCCCCGCGGCCACCACCCCGGGTGACAGCCTGAGCGCCCGCTCCGGCCGCTGCCACCCGCGGGGGCCCCTCCGCGCTGCCCACGAGCCGGGCGTCCCCCGCTGCCAAAGGACGTTTGGCAGCCCCATCAGCGTTGGCTGATGCCGTGGTCACCTCTGGGCAGAGCCTGCTGAGGAGGAGGATGATGAGGAAGAGGAAGAAGAGGTGGAGAGTAAAAACCCGCCAAAAAAGCTCAAGAAGAAACTTCCCAAAGAGCCCGTCTCAGGCGGGGGAGAGAAGAAGCTGAAGCTGAAGCCAAAGGGTGAGTGCCCAGGGGACAGAGATGGCTTAAGCCCGGCTCTGTTGCCACTGGCATCTGTCCCTGCTGGGACGAGGGAAGTGCCTTGCACCCCATCACTGTCCCGGGAGCCTCAGGGGGCTGCAGAGCCATCGCCACCTCCCCAAGCTCAGCCCTTCCTGCTGCTCCGACCTTGTCACCTCCTTGTCCCCATCACTGCCCATTCCCGTCCCTCTGTTCTGGCTGGTCATCAGCTCCTCTGTCCCAGCAGAAGACAAGAGTGACCCTGACAGCAAAGCCAAATCTGCCAAAACTACCAAGAAGGAACCAATGTCCATGTTCCAGGTGAAGAAGGAGAAGAAAGGCAAGAAGAAAGGTATGGGACGAGCAGGAGGGGGTGGCAGCCAGTCCTGCTGCCTGATGGCATCACCCTGAGCCAACAGCACCTGGTGTTATTGTGACCATGTCCCCCATGTCCCTCACAGCCGCCACCAGCAGTGATGAGGAGGATGATTCTGACTCCAGCACCAAACCCATTAGGTCAGAGAAGAAGAAAAACCCAGCATCCCTCTTTCAGACTGGTGGGGACCCCCCAAAAGAGAAAAAATCCAAAAAGAAAGGTGAGAGCCTGCCACTGGAGGGTGGTGGGTTCTGGCAGGGCTTCTGGGCATGCAGTGAGCTTGTCCATGGAGAGGGGGTTACAGTCACTGATGCTGACACGGGTCTATACTGAGCTTGATTTTGGGGCTCAGTGGAGTCAGGATCTTCTCCCTTCTGTGCCCCTACCTGTTCCTGCCCACAGTTCCTCCCAAAGGGACTGAGAGTGAGGAGGAGACCCCGGAGACCCTGCAGAAAAACTCCAACAAGAAGGGGAAAGCAAAGAAATCAAAGAAGGTACAAAAGACCCCTCAGAGCCATGGGGATCCCATCAGAGTGAGGGAAGAGCAGCTCTTCCCCCTCAGGGTGGGTCAGGAGGTTTGCAGTGAGACCCACCAGAGTGTCCCCAAAGCCACCAGCTGCAGAGCCCAGGGGGCATGGATAGTAGGGAGCAAGGAGCTGGGGAAGGAGGGGGCTCTGGGCTCACCATCCCCTCTCACGCAGCAGCAGAAGGAGGAGAGGCCCCCGTCCCCTGTCATCGAGGTGGACAACCTGGAGGAGTTCGTGCTGCAGCCGGCGCCGCAGGGGGTGACCATCAAGTGCCGGGTGACACGGGACAAGAAGGGCATGGACCGGGGCCTTTACCCCACCTATTACCTTCATTTGGACAATGACAAGAAGGTGATTCAGGGTGGGGGCATGGGGACCCCTGGGGCTCTGCATCCATCCCAGGGAGCACCTTCAGGGTTTGGGGAGGTCCTGAATGAGGCTGCTCCCCTCTCATGCAATTCCTCCCAGGAATGAGGATTCAGGCCCCTGTGGATGGTACCTGGGATGGTGAGCTAACAGTGGCTAGAGAGCTGTGCTGAAGCTGGGCTGGGCTCTGCCCTTCCTGCCCCACAATGCAGACAGTATTTTGGGGATCATCTTCATGACTTGCTCAAGGTCATGGCAGTGACTTCTTGGGGGACAGCAGCTGGGGATGGCAGTGGTGATGGCAGTGACAATGTCTTGTTCCCACATGGTCCCACTGCTCCACCAGGTGTTCCTCCTTGCTGGGAGGAAGCGTAAGAAGAGCAAAACCTCCAACTACCTCATCTCCATCGACCCCACTGACCTGTCACGGGGTGGAGAGAACTTCATCGGGAAGCTGAGGTAGGAGCAGAGGTGGCACCCCACTTTGGTGGCACCCCATTTCTGCAGCACCCTCTTCCCCCTCCATGGCTTACAGGCTGTCCTAAGCTATGGCTGGGGCAGGCAGGAGGCTGAATTCAGCATTTCCCACTGCTGTGTCTGACCTGAGGAGTGGTGGGGGGCTGAGAGGGGAAAACAAGCTTGGCCGGTTCCTCCCAGCAGACAGGTCATGGCTAGAAAAGGCGCCTGGCAAGTCCCAGCCCGCATTGCCAGCAGCCACACAGCAATGCTGGGGGTCCCTGTGGTGGCAGCACCTATCACACCCCGATTTGGGGATTCCCTGAACCCGAGAAAATCACTGAAGAGTGGGAAGTTCAGCAACGGTGGGGTGCAGCACCAGGGGTTTGCAGCCAGAACAAAGCCTGACAAAGACCTGTGCCTGGAGAGGGGTCACAGAGGGGGTGGAGGGGCACTCAGTGGCATCAGCCACGGCCATCTCCCACCCTGGGCTGCAGATCCAACCTGATGGGTACGAGGTTCACCGTGTTCGACAACGGCGCCAACCCCGACAGGGCCAACGCTGACTGGTCCAACGTGCGGCAGGAGCTCTCGGCCGTGGTCTACGTAAGAGCAGCTGCACAGGGAGCCCCTTCCCGCCTCTCCCGGCCCCTTCCCACCCTGCACCCCCTCACTGGGGCTTGCAGAGGTGTGGGATGGGCTGGAGCCACCCCTGAGCCCTCGTCCAGCCCCCGTGAGAGGCTGTAACCCACAGCGGTTGCTGGTTTTAGAGACAGGGTTTCTCTTGCAGGAGACCAATGTTTTAGGGTTCAAAGGCCCCCGGAAGATGACTGTCATCATCCCTGGGATGAACGCTGACTGTGAGAGGGTGCCCATCCGGCCCCGGAACGTAAGTCAGGGCCAAACTGGGAGAAACTCCTTGGGAGCTGGGTTTGCTGGGCACCACCTTGGATTTTACCCATCTTGGGGGCATAAAGAGGCTTTCAAGTGTCCCTGAAATGCAAGCTGTCCCTGGGAGGTGGGAGACATGATGTTTGGTTTTTTCTCCCATTTTTTCTCTCATTTTTTCCTTCCATATCCTATGAGATAGATCCCATTTCCAGCTGAGCATTGCTACAGAGCATCCCCCAGGCAAGCCACAGGAGGTGGAAAGGCTCTGGAGGGGTCACCCCAACTCTGCTCCACTCCCTCTTGCCTCTCCCCAGGATAACGACGGGCTCCTGATGCGATGGCAGAACAGGAACATGGACAACGTGATCGAGCTGCACAACAAAGCCCCAGTGTGGAACGACGAGACCCAATCCTATGTCCTGAATTTCCATGGCCGGGTCACCCACGCCTCCGTCAAAAATTTCCAGATCGTGCACAGCAGTGACCGTAAGCTGGGCCAGGGGTAGGATGGGATAGGGGATAGGGTGAGGGAGCATTGCCCCATGAGCTGTTTTTGATGAGGTTTAGTTTTTTCATGCTCTGGGGTCCTGCCTACCTTTGCTGGAGCTGGGAGGAAGCTGGACAGGCACCCTGCAGGAGCTGCCCTTGGGCCCTGGTGCTGGCAGAGGCAGCGTGTGAGGCTCCTATTGCCAGGCAGATTTAGGGCAAGGACAGATCCTGTGGGGTGCTGAGCCCCCATCACACTACAGCCACCCACTCAGCCCGGGGCAGTGACCCCAGCACACACCCCACAGTGCTGGCAGGCTCACCCTGGGGTGCACTGTGCCTCGGGGACCGTCCCTCAGGGGTGGCAGCAGCTCTGTCTGGATGCGGCTGCTCGTCACCTGTCCGGCGCAGTCAGAAGCCCTTGGCCTCCGGGGTGTTGGGTTACGGGACAGAAAAAGCCTCTTGAGGGCCCCTGGTTATTTTTACAGATTTCCTGTCACCCGCCCTCCAGTAGCAGCGATCCCACGGTCCGGGGGGGTGGGGT
>VXBQ01005221.1:199701-216330 GCA_013400175.1 Phainopepla nitens
CCTCTTGTTTCCCCGCTCCCCCTCTTGCCCTGTCCCCGCTCTCCTGTTTCCCCGCTGCCCCGCTTGTCCCGCTCCTGTCCCCGCTCCACCTGTTGCCGCTGTCCCGCTCCTTGTCCCGCTGCTGTCCCCGCCGCATCCCTCGGGGAGCGGGGAGCGTCCCTGGGGGCTTAGGCTTGGCAGAAGCCGCCGGCATTAATTAGCGCGGCTCGGGAACAGGATGCGCCGCTCGGTAATCCCGCCAGGGCAGGCAGAGCTCGGCTGCCCGCACCGGTTTCCTGGAGCTGCGGGGTTGTTCTTTTTAGCTTCAAAACCGGAAACTGGGCAATCTCACGGGATCAGGCAGGGGAGAAGCGGAGCTGGCGGAGCGCTGGGGCTGCCGGGGTTTGGGGTCCCTGAAAGGATCCATGGGCTTCCCGAGTGGGGAGGTGTGTGCCGGTGTCCCGTGCCTGTGCCTCGCAGCTCCACTTTGAAACGAGGGTCAGAGTCCATCCTGGATTTTCTGGACATCCTGGAGCACAACTCACAGGCAGGGGCGTTGTACCCCCATCCCTGGCCCACCGGTGTCCCCAGCCATTGGAGGTAGGGTCACATGGGTGGTTTGGGTACACGGATCCCCGTACGGGGGCAGTTTAGGGTTCGGGGTGGTCCTTGCGTGCAGGAAAGGAGGGGAAAGTCCTGGAGCACCCCAAGCACTGTTCCTTCCTGCCTGCCCTTTTCCTCGGTTCAGCCCTTCCGCCTTCCCAGCCTGGCTCCTTGGCTCTGTCCTGCAGCCTGCACCGGCTCCGGGGGCTGTCACTCCAACGCACTCCCTGCAGGTCCCCCCTCTGCCCGGCGCTGCCCGCTGACCCCCCCAAAGCCCCGACAAGCGATGGAGGGAGAGCCCACCCTCCGCCTCCGTGTCTTCGACCTCAACTGCTGGTGAGTCCAGGCTTTGCCAGGTCTGTGCCAGGCTGTGTGGGTGGAGATGGGGGCACCACACGGGGAGAGAGGTCCCACCTTGGGGTTACCTTTATGGCCCCTTCATTTTGGGGTCACACCACTCTCCCAGCCCCAGATGGTCATGAGGTGCTTGGCTGGGTAGTGCCTCCTGTCCCCTCTGTGCTTTTTGCCCCAGAAAAACCCCCCATTTGCACCCCAAGCAAGGATGAGCTGCCTCAATCCTGCAGGCAGGAGAAGCTGTCCCCAAACAGCCTCCCTGCATAACCCTCTTGTCCCCATGTCCTTGCATGGCCCTTTCCCTTTCCTGTCTTTCCCATCTCCATCCTGCTCCTACTGGTACTGGAGCCCTCTTTCTCTCTCTCATTTTGGGTCACAGTGGGCCCCCAGAGCCCCCATCCCCTGTCCCCAGCAGGCTTTGACTGTCACCCCTCTCTGGCAGGGCCATCCGCTACCTGAGCAAGCGGCGGCCGGAGCGTGTCCGGCTCATCGGGGACACGCTGCGCCGGGAGGGCTTTGACCTGGTGCTGCTCCAGGAGGTGAGGGCACTTTGTGAGCCAGGTGCACCCATTCCCAGCCTGGCAGATGAGCGTGACTGTTCTCAGCCTATCCCACTGTTCTCCAGGTGTGGAGCGAGCAGGACTACAGTGACCTGAAGGTGAAACTTGCAGACTGTTACCCCTTCTCCCATTACTTCCGAAGGTGAGAGGGCAAGGTCAGCGCCCCCGGGGCTGTCGGTGGGGCACTGCCAGGGCTATGCCATGCCCTTGGGGTTTACCACTTGCGGAGACCACTGCAGGTCCTTTAGGTCACCTCTGTCACTGTGGGAGACCCTATGCCAGGGCAGTGGGATGCTCACAGGAGCACACTGGGATCCAGGCATCCGGGGAGTCCTCCTGGCTGAGGGCCAGGGCGAGGCAGAGGTTTTGGAGCTGCATCTCCTCGTTGTGCTTTTTCCCTCCCACAGTGGGGTGATCGGCAGCGGCCTCTGCGTCTTCTCCAGGTTCCCCATTCTGGACACGCTCCTCTACCAGTACTCACTGAATGGGTACCCCTACATGGTGAGTGGGGTGAGGGGCACGTGGCACCATGGTGTCCATCCCCACAGAGCCTCAGTAGCCCTGACCTGCCCTTCTTCCCCTTGGGCAGCTCCAGCACGGGGACTGGTTCTGCGGCAAGTCCGTCGGTCTCGTCATTATGAAAATCTCAGGGATCATCTTCAACGTCTACGTGACCCACGTGAGCATCCCAGGGAGGAACCCAGCGTGGGGGGAGCAATGGGGAGGAGGGGAATGGGTGGCCATACCCCTCTTTTAACTGTCCCCTTGCATTAACCACTGCTCTTCACCCTCTGCCCTGGACTATACACTGATTTTATAAGATATTGCTTGGGGCAGGGGGCCATAAGCTGGTTGTGCATTGGGGTGAGCATCCCAGGCTCTCCCAGTGGGGATGACATACAGACAGAGGTGTTGGCAGGGATGTTTGGAGAGTTTGGGTGGGTTTGCAGGGAGCCTGGGAGCAGGGCAGGTGTCGGTGTGGGAGTCACAGCCCCTTTGCTTTCCCTCTCTCCAGCTGCATGCCGAGTACTCCCGGGACAAGGACGCCTACCTGCCCCACCGCCTGGTGCAGGCCTGGGAGCTGGCACAGTTCATCCGGTGAGCAGCTGTGGGGTGTCCCCCTGCAGGTCCCCAGGACGTGTGTATGGTCATCCCTGCCCCTGGGGCCTGCACTGCAGAGAGCTCCCACTCTCACCAGTCCCGGTCAGGAATAAGGTGGAGGAGACTGGGCAGATCCCAGTCACTCCAGTCTGGTGCCAGGCAGGGCAGGGAGGGACAGCCATCCCTGTCCCCACAGACACACCTCAAAGGCAGCAGACGTGGTGCTGCTGGGAGGGGACCTGAACATGCACCCTGAAGATGTGGGCATCCGGCTGCTGCGTGGCTGGACGGGGCTGCGGGACGCTTTCGCTGAGGCCACGCACTTTGAGGTGAGCTGAGGGGCTGAGTGGGGTCCCAGGGCACACCAAGAGCCCCCCACCCACCCAGGCTCTTGTCTCAGGGCTGTAAGAACGGCTGCACCCTTGTCCCTGACAACTGCTTCACTGACAAGTCCGAGCTGCTGCCCTTCCCGCTGGGCATCCGCATTGACTACATCCTCTACAAGGTAACGGGCAGCGTTTGCCCACCAGCTCTGAGTGGCAGGGGTGAGGCACTGGTGTGACCCCCTTGTCCCCTCACCCAGGCCATCTCCAGCTTCACAGTGAAGTGTGAAGAGCTGAAGACCACCACAGGGCCAGCCCCAGGCATGGACATCCCCTTCTCAGACCACGAAGCCGTGATGGCAACGCTGCACATCCAGAGGCAGGGACAGCCTGCGGGTGCCACCCTTGGCACAGCTGGTAAGTCAGGGGGCTGCTGCCAGCATCCACTGTGTGCTGGGGGGGCTGGTGGAGGGACTGGTGGAGTTGGATGGAGTTCTTTGGGAATGTTTCCCCTTGTGGTGCCGCTTGTGGAGGGCTGCAGAGCAGTGGGGATGGGGAGAAGGGTACTGGGGTAGTATGGGGGGGATATAGGGATGGTCTCACCCTGCTGAGGGCCCCTGTCCCCACAGACGTGGCACTGGCAGATGTGGTGACAGAGGCACGGACAGAGGTGGGCGTGGGGCTGCGGGCGGCGCAGCAGCAGCGCTACTCCTCGGGCAGGATGGCCGTGCTGGCACTGCTGCTGCTGCTGCTGCAGGCCACGGCTGCACTGGGCACACTGGCTGGACTGGGTGCAGAGCAGCCCTTCCCCAAGCTCTCCTTCTGCCTGCTGGCCTTCCTCGCCCTCGGCATCCTCATCCTCGCCACCGGTCTGCACCTGTTTCACACCATGGAGGTGAAGATGCTGCACGGCACCGAGGACCAGATGTCAATGGCACTGCGGGCCCTGCAGGAGCGTCCCAGTGAAGGCTGAGCTGAGGCTCTGGGTGCCCCACAATGTCCCCTTGGCCCCACCATGTCCCCTTTTTCATACTTGTTTTTAGCTGACTTCAGGTTTTAGGCGAGCAGCACTGCAGCCAATGCGGTAATGCAGATTTGACAGCTGCCTCTGGGTGAAATTAAGATTTTTGGGGTAGATTTATTGCATTGACCCCTGTGAGAACCACGATGGAGGCAGATTTTTATTGCTGTCTTTTTAAATACACCCTTTTGTACATAGAGGGACCCACTGGCCTGGCTGGAAGGCTTGAGACTCTGAGGCTCCCCTTGCCTGGGGTGGCCTCAAAGTTTACACTGGTGGCTGTTCTGGCAACCAGTCCTGACTCCGATGGAAAATAAAGGCAATATTTTAACCTTTGGCACCAGGTCAGGGGGGCTTTATTTGAAGGGAGGGGGTTTGCAGCAGGATTGTAGGGCTGGTACAAACACAGGGAGGGCTGGAGGAGGGGCTGAGGGGAATGGCAGGATGAGGGCTGAGCACAGGGTGGTCTTGCTAAGAAAGGAACCTACGCCTGGGACCCTCATCCCAACACCTCTGGGGCTGCCATGAGTGCCATTTGGCCACAGAGGCCACCTTGCAACAGGGACTCCAGACACTGAGGTCTGTGCAAAGGCAAGGTGGCATTGCCAAACAGAAGAAATCCCAAAGGGGCAAGGAGGGCACAGCCGCTGGTGTCCCTTGTCCTTGGTGTTAGAATAAGTACTGGACAAAAAGCCCTTCCCTGGCCCAAGGGGCTCATGGCAGGGTTCTGACCCTGGTTTCCTGCACAGCTGGGGACAGCGAGGACGTGGCACCCAAAAGCAGTGGTGCAGAGCGGCTGGATCAGCCCAGTCTGTCTGTCACTGGCCCCAACCTGTACAGCCAGATGTCCCTTGAGATGGACAGTCCAGGCTGGGATGGATGCCCTCAGCTGGGAAGGATGTCCCAGGGTAGCTTTGAGGGACCATTCCTGAAGGTGCCCCTGCCCATATGGCATCTGCCCTGTGGCCTGCCTCTGGTGGCCACTCACCTCCTGGCTGCTGGGAGCCACCACAGCTCCCTTTTGCAGTCCCCTGCGAGTCTTGTTTTCCGGCAAGCACAAGGCAAAGGCAATCCAGCCACGCACAGGAATGCCCTCTCAGCACCCCAAAGCTGAGTGCTTCTCGGTGTCTCCTCATGTGGGCATCCACCAGCAGAACTGGCCCCTCCGTGACAGACTTTGGCAAGCAGGGAGCTGGATTTGCTGTGGCAGTTGCTGGCACCTGCAGGCAGCTGGGGCATCGCCACCTCTAGAGGCAGCTGAGAGCGATGCTCAGCCCAGGACTCACACACACACACACTCTGCTTGTCCCCCGGGGAGGCTCTGGTGGCTGCGGGGGCTGTGCAGATCAAGCCCGCAGCTCACTGAGACGCTTCTCCTCCTGCAACTGGATGAGGACGTTCCGTTTATTCACCACCTCCACCAGCTGCTTCAGGATCTCCTGCTCAGCCTTCTCATCCTCAGCTGTCTTCAGGGTATCTGTGGGTGCAGGGGGCCAGAGTAGAGCTGGGAAGGCCACAAGCCCTGACCTGCTCCCTGTACCATGCAAAGGGATCCCCTCCCTGGCACGTCCTGGCACTCACCCTCCTTGTTCATGTAACTCCGGAGCTTCTCGTCAAGCTGACACTGCTGCTCCTCCAGCTTCAGTTCCTGCACCCTGTGGGGAGGAAAAGAGTGTGCTGGGTTCGCAGGGGCCTGGGGTGAGCTGAGCCCCCACACCCACCACCCCCAAGCCTTACGCGATCATGAGGTCCGACTCCTCGGTCATCAGATTGTTCTTCTTCTGGACCAGGTACAGCAGCTGGTTTGTCCACTGTGTCTGCTGGTCAGCTGGGCTCTCTGCAGGACAGGGGAAAGGTGAGTGGGGTGCAGACCCCCACTGCAGGGTCACAGTCCTCCATCCACCCTGGCCTTACCACTCTCATCCCGGAGTAACTTCTCCAGCTTGATGCCCTGCTGCTCCAGTTCCCGGAATGTCACCTCGATCTCCTCCAGCCGCCTCTGGATGGCCTGTAAGAGAAGGGCAGCACTCAGCTGCAGGCCAGCACCTGCCAGCATCTTGCCACCAGCAGCAGGATGGTGGGGACAGGGTAGAGTGCCATGCTGGGGAGCTGGCTCTCCCCTGTGGGGTTACCTGGGCTCTGCAGAACCTCTTCATCTGGGATTCCCTGGCCCGGCGGGCCAATGTGCGTTTCCAGGTGGGGTATTTCTCCTCTTCCCTGGGGTCTGGGTACTGTGAAAGGACGGTGGCATGGGCAGGGGGGTCAGTCCCTGCACCAGGCACCTCCTGCCTTGGCAGCCACAGCTGAGCCAGACTCGATGCCTCTGAGAGTAGGCTACCACATGTGCTGGTGGTGCCACCATCACCTGGGCAAAATCCTCACCAAATCTTTCATGATGCCAAGGCCTGTGCCTTCGTCGTCGTCGTCGTCGTCGTCATCGTCGTCGTCCTCCTCCTCCTCCTCCTCCTCCTCCGCCTCCTCCTTGCTGTCACTCTGCTCCAAATCTGCCCAAGAAAAGAGCTGTTTCAGGCTGGTTCCTCATGAGCAAGATGTGGGATACAGCAGAGTCCTGGATGGACTGAGACCTCTGCTCATCTGAAGACTCCAGTTCGTACCACCTACCTTTCTCCACGTCAATTTTCTCCTCCTCCTCCTCCTCCTTCCAGGCACCTTGTCCCTGCCTCAGGGCAGGGAGGGCCTCAGGTGCTGCTTGGAGCCGCAGACGAGCTGGCTTCAGTGGAGGCTTGGGCTCTGCTTCACTGGTGAGGTCCAGCGTGGACAGACTGAGCTTCTCCAGTGGTGTAAGGATGATCTTCCTCCTGCCCACACTCTCCTCACTCTCCTCTGCTCTCTGTTGGGGCTCTGCTCTGGGAACCTCCTCTTCCCTCACATCCCCCCCAGGTTGTGCCAGCAGCTCCTGCTCCTCCTTGTCACCAGCATCTGCAGTGTCCTCAACTTCCCCAGGCTCTTCCCCTGCCTGTGGGGCTGCTGGAGTGGGCTGAAATGGAGTGGGTGCCCACTTCATGGGGGACACACATGATCTTCCAACATCTGAGGGTGGGTGGGCAGCAGCATCAGCATCCTACAGCAGAGCCAGAGCAGAGAGATCATGCAGCACCCAACCATCCCCCTCCACATTTTGCCTTTCCTCCATCACCTACAGGGATTTAGGGTGATTTACCTCATCAGACAGTGCTGAAGCCTCATCCCGGGGCAGGTCCGTGCTGGGTGGATTGGGGTAGTGCAGCGAGCAGTAAAAATTACCTGGGGGGAGGGGGAGGAGGCGAACTCATGCAACAACCTGCAAGGTGGAGAAGTCGTGCCCCAAGCATTCCCTCTCCCCAAAGCCTCCTCACCATCCTCCTCGTCGAAGGCGTAGTCGCCCAGGCGCAGGGTGGCCCCGCAGCGCCGGCACTGGAAGCAGCCGCGGTGGAAGAAGCGTCCCTCGGCGCTGGCTCGCTCCACGATGTAGACACGGCGGCCGCAGAAGTAGCAGGCGTCACTGTTCTCCCCTGTCCTGTCCCTCGGTGGCTGCGGGGAGAGAGGACAGGCTGGGGTGGCACCGGGGGCCTGGCACTCACCCTGCCCCGTGGCTGTGCCAGCAGCCATAGGGGCACGGGGCAGGGCTTTGCCCCTCTCGCAGCGCTGGGTGCTTGGGGTGGGTGAGGGAGCGGCAAGTCTTGGCTCTGGAAAACCAGTTGGGTCAGGAAACAGGCAGGGAGGAGCTGGGAACCTGTGGGCGTTCGCTTGTGCAGCCTGGGTCCCAGCCCTTGGCTTGGCCCTGCCAGCCACTGGTGCCCCTCTGGTGCCCACCTGCCCTGAGCTGGACCCTCCGTCCCAAGGTGACACAAGGACCCACCTGCCCGGGGTCCATCACGGTGGTTTGCGGCGGCTCGTGGGCACTGTCCAGAGGGTCTCCATCCAGCCCCGTGTCCAGCTACAAGTGACCCAAGGGGAGGGTCAGCCCCCCACTCTCCCCCCAGGACAGCTGCACCCCAGCAGAGCCCCCCTTGGGGCACGTGGGGCTGACCCACCTCGGCGTCCCTGCGGCTCTTCTTGGCCTCAGTGTCCTTCTGAGCACTGTCCTGCAAATCCAGAGCGGGAGGTTAGGGTGGGGAGTGGGACAGGGTTTTGGTGTGTCATGAGGGGCTGGGTGGGGGTCCCTCACCTGGGCACGTTTGTGTGCCAGATTCCGGCTCTTCTGCAGCTTGCTGAGGAAGAGGATGGCCCCTCGCGTGCCAGGGGGAGACAGTGGCTTCTTGCTGACCTCCACCTCTGCACAGGACAGGGCCACATTGGTGGGACCCACCCAGCAAAGACAAGAGCACCCAGCCAGCCCCAGTGCGGCTCAGGATGAGACAAGTCCCCCCAAAATCTCACACCTGGAGAGGTCCTGAAAACTTGATAGAAGTGGCTGAGATAGGTGATGAGGTCCAGGCGGTCAGGCTCTGTCATGGTGGCCATCTCAGCACTGGAGAGGACAGGTTGGATGCCCAGCTCCTGCTCTGCTATGTCCAGCATAGTCTGGTGGGTCTGAATGGCATTCTGGGGGTCCACAGAGTCAAAGTCCCTGTGAGGAGACATGGCTGCCATCAGGGTGGGCTCTGCAGGGTGGAGGGTTCTGGGGTGTCCCAGGCACTCACACCAGGTCTGGGCGGAAGCGGTGGATGAGGGCGCAGAGGGCCAAGCCACTGGTCCAGGAGGTGCTGAAGTTGGTCACGGCCACGCCAGGGTATCCAGCCGTGCTGGCCTGGCACCAGCTCAGCAGCTCTTCACAGTCAGCTCCTGGGGCTGCTGGGGAGCCAGAGACAGGGGACACCCCCCCAGTCCACCTCCTGCCTCAGCATCCGTGCTTTAACAGGGAAGGGATCCCATGGGAGCAACCTGAGACACCCCTGTCCCCCCACAACCACTTCTGCAAGTCTCAATAAATATGTTGATAAAGCATCTGTCAATATTTCATGGCTCAGCATCAGTGCAAGCTGGAGGGGCACAGCTTCCCCCCTATAAGGCAGCGGGGGGGGGGCTGTGTCCCCACATGGGCCACAAGCAGAGGGGCTAGAAGCTATTTGTGTCACCAGAACAGCCTGCTGCACACAGGCCAGGGCTCAAGAGACAAGGATGGGGAGGAAAATCAGGGTATGGGCTCCTGGAAGGAATGGGGCAGGACTGGTTGCTCCTACCAGTGCTGAGCCGGTTGTCGCTCTTCCTCCTGTGGTCCACCTCCACCATGCCCACAAGATAGAGGTCCTTGACCTGCCAATGGGGACATGCCAGTGGTGGGTCACCACCTGTACAGAGCCAAGGACACCATGCAGGGAGCTGGCCCTGGCAGGGGGGACACCTGGAACCCCCTCACAGCTCTCCAGAACCCTCCACCATCCACAACGGGCAATGCATTTAATGTCTGGGGACTGATAACTTCAGTCTCACATCCTTTGGGGACAGGGGACTGGGTAAATTAGTGTCACCCTGACAGCCAGGGAGGCTGGGCTGGCTGGCTGTCCCATGGCAGGACCTGGCCAGGTACCTGGCTGGCTTTGATGGCATGCAGATTGATGTTGGGGTAGCGCGTGGCCGGGTCGATGCTGTACTGACTGATGTTCTTGTTGGTGTTGTCTGGGGATGTCTGCGAAAGGTGCTGGTAGATGCTCTCCCTGGGTGCAAGGGACAGGGCTGGTGTCACTGCTGCCATCCTCACGTGCTCCAGACCCAGCCCAGTGGGATGGGGACACTCACCTCTCGGCCAGCACCTCCAGCGGGGGCGTCCCAGCCGCCCAGCGCCGCACCATCCACGCCGCGTCGAAGGCGGCCAGGAAGCCCCTGGCCACGCCGGTGCCCAGCGGCCAGAAGGGCTGCGAAGGAAAAGGCAGAGCTGGAGCTGGAGTTGCATGGCTGGTCGGGGCAGCTGGGAGGAGGCTGGGAGCTGCCAGCCTTGGCCAGGGATGAAAGAGTGGGTGGCGGCAGGACGCGCACGGAGAGGATGGGTGGCCGTCTCCTGCCCAGCCAGCACGGCTGCGTCTGGGGAGGGGCTGGGCTGCTCCTCCATCCTGAACCAACCCCAAATCTCCGGTGGGGCTGGAGAAGGGGATATCCTCCCCAAAACATGCCACTACTGGGAGCCTGCCCAAGGATGGGGTGCACTGGGCAATTGGGATGAGAAGCACTTAGGGAGGGGAAATATATTGCAACCAGTGCATCTTGCAGGGAGAGGGAAATGGGGGCATGAGGTGGGGCTGCAGGGGAAACTCTCACCTCCACCAAGCAGTCGCCCACCAGCCCCAGGAGCAGACGGCTCCCGTTGTGCTCCCGCACCAGCGCCGCGTTCTCCGAGCGCGTCATGCAGGTGAAGTCAAACATGTCAACATCCGGCAGGTCCCGATGGTTGAGGGCAAACTCCAGCTCGGGCAGGCAGTAGTTGGTGGAGAAGTTGGCAGCTTCTTTAGCATAGCTAAGGAGGGCGTCCCGGTTCACATTCTCTGGGGACAGGAGGCTCTCAATATCTGCTTTGTCCTGTGGGGATGGGGTGAAGCTGATTGGGATGTGGGAGGTGATGTTGGTCCCTCAGCTCGGGAGCATCTAGCTCTAAGGTGCAGCTGTGCCACTGCACTCTCAGTACCCTGGAAGGGTTTTTCCTGTGGCACAGAGAGCAGCTGCTGCAGCCCCTACCACCCCCGGGGTGTGCAGTCAAATCAGCATCCACAATTTGCATCCCACTTCCAAGGCTTTCAGCTGCCCATTGCTGTGAGATCCCAGGGCCAGATCCTGTCCTTCTCACCTGGAGGATGACCCCCTTCTTGAGCAGGCTCTGCTTCTTGGCCGTCATGACGAAATAGTGTGTGTCATCCTTGTAGTACACGATGTTTTCCAGGTCAATTCCTGGTGACAGGGAAGGGGCTGAGCCAGGGCCACGGGGTGCCCCAGCACTGGGCTCAGACACCACATGTCCCCTGCAGTGGGGTACCGTGTGGGGACATGCACCCCATTACTGGGGACATCCTGGGGCTGAGCCTCCAGCTTCCTCAGGAGCCCCCAACACCCCACATGTGGGGGATGGGACCATGGGACCACTGACCCGTTTTGTTGTAGAGGTTCTGGAAGAACTTCTGGTTGTAGATCCGGGCCACGCCGCTGATCTCAGCCACCTCCACCTCAGCCCGGCTGTGGCGGTTGATGAAGTTGGTGGTGATGCCAATGGCCAACTTGCCACGCGTCTCCTTCCGCTTGAACCCTGCCGGAGGGGAGAGGCATGAGCCCCCACCCAGCCCCCCATACTGGCCCTGGGGCTGCAGGGACACCCACTGTCACCTTCAGGGACAAATTTGCCACCGCCAGCTGAGATGAGGACGTCGAACTCGTAGTTGGTGAGGGGAGAGGAGCTGGGCTGCAGCAGAGCCTGCCAGCCACCTACAGGGAGAGGGGTGGTCATGAATGTGCTGGTCCCCAGGGAGTGGGGAAAGGGCTGCCTCTCATTCCCCTCAAAAAGGCATGCCCTGGGCTAGCAGAGGGATTGAGGGGCTCAGAGTGGCCACCCACAGCCCTGTCCTTGTCCCCAGGAATGCCACCCACCCTGCAGAGATACCGTACCTGCCTTGCCCGTGGGGGGAACAAGGCCCTCAAACCGCACATTGATGTGCACCTCCACCCCCAGGAGCAGAGCCACCTTCAGCAGGATCAGCTGGAGCTGCCGGATACCTGGGAGGGCAGAGAGGTACTCAGGGCTGCACCTCTGACTCCCTGGACTCCCCACAGTCAGGAACCCCAGAGCCTGGTCCCCCTAAAACTCACTGATGTGGTCCAGCGTGCCAGTGCAGAAGCGCCCGTAGAACTTCTTAGCGCCCAGCGCCCGCAGGTCGTGGATGGTGAAGGGCCAGAGGTGCAGGACGTTGTTGCGGGAGAAGGAGTCGCGCTTCTCCAGCAGCACCACGCGGGCGCCCAGCAGCGCCAGCTCGATGGCTGCCCGCAGCCCGCAGGGGCCGGCGCCCACCACCAGGCACTGCCACGGCACAGGACGGGCGGTGGGGCGGGTGGGCAGCCCCAGAGCAGGGTTTGGGTGAACCCCCCACGCTCCCAAAGGCAGCCCCTCCCCACCCTCCTCAGTATTCCCCTCCTCTGGCCCTCCTCCTCCTCCCCCTTCTCTGCCTGATTCTCCCTGCAAACCGGGGTGCCCCCCAGCCCCCGAACCTTGCCTTCATGCAGGGCAATGGCAGCAATTAAAGCACTGGATGAGATAAGGTGTAGGTCTGCTGCAGCCCTGACATGGGTTTGGTCTCCTGACAGCTTCTGCACAGGGCTGGGACAACAGGGCACAGCAGTCAGGACAAAAATCACCATCTATAGGACAGGGAACAGATGTCCCCAAGGGAACATCCTACTTGGGATGATCCTGTCTCCTAGAAAGGACTTGACAGTTCCCTCAGCCCTGCCAAGGGATATCCCCACTGAGAGGCAGCTGGTAGGAGGAAGGACACTGCTGGCTGGGTGGCACTGAGGTGGCATCGTGCCATGGGGAGCTGAGCACTGCTAATTAACATCCTGTCCCATTAAACTCCATCAACCTCCCGCCTGGCACATCCTGCATCCTCCTGGGATGAGAGCCAGAGTCTCCCAAGGGATGTTCTCACCCAAGACAAGGACACCGGGCAGGGAGAGACCCAAACCCCCCACCCCACATCCCAAGTACCTTGGTGCCAGCACAGGCTGTACCCTGGTCGTAGTCCTTGTGCCCAGCTTTCTTATCCAGCTTGCTCCACAGGGCCTTGGCATTCCAGTAGTTGAGGGCAGCCTTGAGGCCGTGGTAGAGCTGCAGCCCACTGCCCTGCAGCCCCAGCTGCTGGCACAGCTCCATGAAGCAGCCCAGCACCTCCCGGCACTCCCCAGCATGCAGGAACCTCTCAAAGATGGCATGGGCCGGGTTGCCCGGCTCATCAGCTGGCACACTCATCCTGTGTCACCAAGAAGCCTGGCAGAGGGACAGCAGAGGTCAGCAGGGAGGGGATCCAGGAGGATCCCCACCCCCAAACACATCCCATACCAGACCTGGTGTCTCAGTGCCAGGTTTCCCAGCTGCAGGTGCTGTTGGGTGCTGACGGCACTGTCAAAACGGGCACACTTTGTGGCAGCAGCTGATGGAAGTGTCCCCGGATGCTGCACCCAGAGGGCTACGGAGTCACCCTGCCACTGCACCCAGAGAGGCACGGTGTCACCCTGTCAGGGCAGGGGATGGAGAGAGCTGTGGCAGCAGAAAGTGGCTTCCTCCATGCAGCAGGTACCTGCAACAGCCAAGAGCAGAGTGAGTTGTTTTGGAGCACAGATACCGCTTCCTTCCTCTGAAGCCTTGGCCTCACTAGGGGGGGATGGGAGGGAGCTCCTGGCTTTAGGAATCAGCCGCACAGCTGCTGCAAAAACCAGCAACACCAGCCCTGGGGCCGGAGGGAGTGGGGTTGGATCCATCCCACCAACCTGGCTTCTGCAGCTGGAGTGGGGTGACCTTTTCCCCCACCTCTCCTTCTACCACTCCTGGAGCAAGTGGAAGCAGATTAGCACAGAGGAAGCGCCGGTGAGGAAATCAAATACAAGTCAAATCACCCTACAAACAGCCCCATCATGGCACAGAAGCCTTGGGAGGAGGGGTGCAGCACATTCCCCCCAGGCATCCCAAATCCCCTGCCATTGGCATCTCCCAGGGGACCAGCTCTCCCTGCATCTGTCTCTCCCGTGCACCAGCCTGTGCCCTCTGCCTTGCCAGCCCGAGCACGAAGAACAAATTGCCTTTTCTGGCCACTGTCGCCAAGCCCCGGGGCTGTGCAAGGCTCCCCCAGCACAGCAGGGCAGCTGGCAGGGACACTGGTGCTGCCAAGGAGGATCCGCTGGGAGGGTTCGGGAAGACAGAGCGCTGCCACCTTTGAACCACCGCTCTGCTCTTTGCCCTGAGCGCTATCGTGGGCACGTGGCAGCGCCCGGAAGGCGGCGGCCACCCCTGCAGTGGGACAAGGATGCCATGAATAAATCAGGCTGCCCTCAGGAGGAGGAGGAGGAGGAGGCTGGGGGCGTGCGGAGAGAGGAGTTACCTAAGCGCTTAAATTTTGCCTGGAAATACCGATTTCTAGCTGGATTTCAAGTTGAGTCTCGCTCAGGACTTTCCCCGACACCAGAATGTGCCTTGCAAAGCAGTTCTGCAGGTCACCTTCCCTCCAATCACTTCGGCAGGTCACCTTCCCTTCCACCATGACACGCAGGAAATCCGGGCATTTTAACCACTTCCTTCCTGGGCAGAGATAGGATAAGGCACCAGCGGGGCACAGCAGGGGCTGGCACCCACCAGAGTGGCAGTGTGGGGACAGAGGACAGGGCCTATGCATCCATGACAGGCCTGTGAGGCCTGGGGACAGATTTCTGCTCTTCCTCTGAGCGTTGCTAGTGGGACAGGATGAGCCTGGGGAAACTGAGGCAGCACTGCAAACCTCCCCAGCAAGTTTGCAGCGCTTCCACCCATCCTTCTACCACAGAGGCTGCCCAGGCAGCACTGGCTGGCCAGGCACCAGTGCCCCGTGCAGATGGGCTGTCCTCTAGGAGCTCAAGTCACTGCACTGGCACCTGCCAAGGTCACACAGCAGCCCCAGGGAGATGGGACAAAGGCAGCTGCTCAGGCTGGGAGCATCTGCTCCAGCCTCAGCAGCCCCTGGCTCTGAAAAAAGCCCATCTCTCGGCCTTGATTCTCACTGGACACGGTGCCAGGGGAGAGCGTGCTGCCCGGGAAAGATTTCCAGCCCCTACGCTTTGGCAGGGAGGCTCAGAGGAGGCAGAACAACAAGCCTTGTGTTACACAGTTTCCTACAGAAAGGATTATCCTGCCAGCACTCCGGCACACTCAAACCCCCTTGACAACTGCAAGCAAGGTCAGAAAACTCCTAGGAAAGATCAGTTCCTGCAGGCTTGATACAAAACCCCAGCTTTCAGCCCGCAAAGGCCAGTGGCAGTGGAGGAGGACACAGTCTGAGCCAGGCTGCCTCTGGCTCTGCTTCTTCCATCAAAGCCTTTTTGCATTTCTTCCCTTAACACTGTTCCTGCAGCAGGAGGGAGGAGGGGGGGTTGCAGCCAGCCCTGACTCATCTCATGTTGCCTTTGGTTGGCTGCAGAAATGTCTATGGGGACATCACCGGGGTCTGACACATGGGGAGCACCCCTGGAGCAGAGACACGCTGGAGCAGGGACACCCTGGAGCAGGGACACTCTGGAGCAGGACACCCCATCCTGCCTTGCGGGTCAGGGTCTCCCTCTTGCCCTTGCAGGAGAAGCAGCCTCTTGGGAGAAGGTGGGGGAAGCTGCTTGGGAGATCACATGTCTTCCAGGCACATGGAAATAGGGTGGGAAAGGACACAGCTCCAGAGCTAATGAAAGCTGGGAGGATTTTCAGCCGATCGCCTCCGCGCTGCTGCGCTGGCTCCCTGCATGGAGGGCTGTTCCAGGTTTGGGTCCAGCCTGGACACCCCAGGCCAGGCTGCTGAGCTGGGCTGGATCCCAGGAGAGCCCTCCCAGTGCAAGGCCAGTGGGCAGGATGGAGGCTTTCTTGTGACCACCCAATAGCTTGGCCAAAGCCCTTGCTTTCAACCACCAGCTGAGCTGGGAGGGTTCCAGGGAGGGGTGAAGGCACTGGAAGCTCTTACAAACGTTAGTATGCTCAGGAGAAACATCCCAGGTATGGGACTGGGCAGGGAGACCATCCTGGCAAACACCGTGGAAATTTGCCTTGATTTGAGTGGGTTTTAATCCTTGGAGGGAGGGAAAAATCCCTGTCAGCTCCTCTGTTTTGAGGCAGGGATGTGGGTGCATGAGCACAGCCCAGCTTTGCAAGGCCCCAGCACGA
Source organism: Phainopepla nitens (assembly GCA_013400175.1). NCBI lineage: Eukaryota > Metazoa > Chordata > Aves > Passeriformes > Bombycillidae > Phainopepla > Phainopepla nitens. Next base: position 215,509 of record VXBQ01005221.1, read on the forward strand.
AGCTGTGGGGAGAAGGGCTGAGGAGAGGGGACAAACCTGCATTGCCCTTTGCTGGGGATCCACACACCACAGCCTGGCCACGTCCCGGGGAGCCCTGGGCACAGACAACACCTGGGGAGGAGCAAACGTGCCCCCCTATTTTTGCTGCTCAGTCTGTCCCCTATGCCCAGCACTAGCCCACGGAGGGACCTGGCTCTTGCAACTGAATTTTGGTAAAAAGAGGAAGTCTGGTCACAGCCAGGCTTCACACCCCACATCATTTTCCTCTTCCTGCTTCTCCTTTACCCCAAAGCACATCTGCGACAAAGACATCCTTGTGATGATGCACAGAGCATCCCTCATGGATTTTAGCAAAGCTCTTCCCACCCCATCCTACTCATCCTACTGGGAGCACTCATTGCTCTGGGAAGGAAGGAGGTGGAGCAGGGTCGCTCTCTTCTCCCTTTGTCCCGAGGGCAGCAGAGGTCGGGGGCTGGAGGGGAAAAGCAGCGAGGATGGAGCAGGGGGGACCCCGCAGCCCGGGGGAGAGGATGTGGGGAGGGGTCAGCGGAGAAAAAGCGCTACCCTGCCACGGAGCGTCCCAGAGACACTCAGGACGTGGGTTCGGGGGGCCTGAGCCCTCCCCAGCACCGCAGAATCACCGCTCGGTTTTGTCAGCCCCGTCCCCGNTCGCCTGCCCGACCCTCCCCCGCGGCCGAGGGGACCCGGGCCGGGCGGTGCCGGGAGAGGGGCGGCCCCCGGGCCAGCCTTCGGGCCACCCCTCTTCGTGCCGCTGCAGATGTCGCGCCGGGAGCTTTGGAACAGCGGGACGAGCGGCACAGC
>VXBQ01005221.1:223160-233737 GCA_013400175.1 Phainopepla nitens
TTTTTTGTTCCAGCTGCCAAGCAGAGCTCGCTGCGAGCCGGCCTCTTCCAGCACCACAACAAACCCAGAGCCCAGGCACCATCTCACAGCACCCCCATGGGGATGGCACGCCCCTCTGAAAGTGCACTGGGACAGGTTTATCACCCCAAAACCCTGTCCTGGGTGCCAGCAGGTCTGGCAGCTCTGTAGCATCCCTGCTCACTGATGCTGGAGGCCACCGGGGATGGCAGGTCACCTGTGCAAAGAGCCCTCTGCAGCCCCACGTTGCAGCCCAGCACCCGACTGGGAGAAGGTTTTGAACCCCCAAACTTTTACCCCTGGCTCTGGAAAGGGGTGCAGCAGGGCTTTTCCCTCATCTCCTGGCCAGACTGAGAGCAGTGACTGCAGGAGAAGGGGCCACCATGCCAAAACGATGCTCAGTGTCCCTTGCCTGGCACTGCCACCACTGCCCCATCCTTCCTCGCACCCCACGGGCCGCTGGGGGAGGTTTTTGTGCACATACCTCCGAGGTGAAGGGCTGGGTCGACAGCTCGTCCTCTGCCGCTGCCGCCGCCGGCGCCCCTGGGCCGGTCCCTGCGGCTCCTCCTCCCCCTGTCCCAGCGAGGTCCCTTCCAGTGGCTTCATTTGTGAAGTGCAGAGGCTCCAGGACCAGCACACCTATCGTGAGAGACCCACATTAGCTGCGCGCAGATGGAGAACGCCTCTAAATGTTATATTTTTAAAGCGTTTTCTCACCCAGCAGGAGCTTCGAGCTCCTCTGCTTAACGTGGAGGCATCTGTGGGAAAAGAGGTGGGGAGGCCCGCTGTGATTCGGGAGGAGGCTGGTGGGATTTGGGCGGGCGTGGAGCGAGGCAAATGAGAAATTCAATATAAGCCTGGTTTCTGGGCAGTGCTGAGGGTGGACTTTATTGCTTGCCACCCCCATTTCCTTCCCCCAGGGCAATCCTCATTTTGGGCTTGTGATGCGGGTCAGCTTCACGGGAGGGAGGTGAATTTGCAGCCACCAACCGGTGCGAGCACCCAGGGCAGAGTGAGAGCCAGCCCCCTGTTCTCCAGGCTGCAGACAGGACAATCCCCGAGCTCCCAGAGAGACAAATATAAAAGATTTCCAAATACAAGGGAGCTTGGACGACTCATTTAAGCTGTTTTGCAATGTTTTAAGAATCAGAGAAAGATGCAGGAAGTCCACCAAGTCCCTCTCCCAGCCCAGGGTGAAGTCGCTGTGCACAAGGGACTGTCCCACAGTGACTCCTCGCAGGCTGTGCCCATGGACATGCAGAAAAAGGACAGAAGGAGAATTTTTTGTCCAGGACAGGAAATGCAGGAGAGATCTAGGGACACAGAGAGCAGGGACAGTTTGAAGCCCCACGTGCCAGTGCAAAGCGTTGGCCAAGCCCAGTCTAGGTCATCCCAGCACCGAGCAGGGCCATCACCCAGCTCTCAGTGCCCGTTCAGCTCTGATGAAGGTGTAAAAAGCAGCACTTGGCACCTGCCAAAGCCAGCCCATTTCACACCTCTGCAGCGGGAATTGTCGCTGACACCTCCACCCAGGGGCTCAGGGTCTCCAGCCAGCAGGGCTCAGCCAAACTCATCACACCAGCGAGCATCAGAGTGCTCTGGAGGGCTGGTCCTTGCTGCAAAGTGCTCAATCCGTCACAGCCAGGGCAGACCCTGCAGGCTGCTGCTTTCCCACACCTCTGACGGGGCTCACAGACACTCTCCTTATCTTTGTGTTACAGATGGAAAAGATACGAGACACGCAGCTGGTTTAGCATAAGGAACCCCCTGAGATGCCAGAGCGGGCGCTTTCCCTGAACTCGGCGACGACCAAACGCTCCCCGGGACATCATTACCTGCCTGAACTCCTCTCATGCAGCCGAAGGCAGATGCTGGGGCCACCCAGCTCGGAGCTCAGCTCTGTTGGGCCCCCATCAGCCCCGGGAGGGCTCAGGGGACACGGCGTGGCCGGCAGTCGCTGGCTCGGGGCTGCTGGCCCCGCTCGCTGCCGGCGGCAGAGCCTCCCTGCAGGGCACAGCAACCGCATCTGCGGCAGAGCGAGCTGCCGGGGACGGGCCCGATGAGAGAAGGCCTTTAAAGGAGATGCATGAGAGCGGCTGGGAGCTCCCCGCGCCGGCCAGGGCGGGCAGAGTGGTCTGCAGGTGGCCAGGAAACCTCTGCTTTTGGTGCGGGGCCAGATCCTGCACCCGCTCTGAGGAGGTGGGAAAGAGCAGGACTGCTCCTCCGTGCCCGAGGAGAGCAGAGCTGAGCCTCAGCATCTCCCTGGCAGGAGGCTCAGGGCAGGGTGGGGGCAGTCAGGAGAGATGGGGGATCCCCCCGTGCTTTTGTGGGGGGCCCAGCACCAGGCTGAACTGGAATGGCTGATGAGCAGCCCCTGTAGCATCTTACTCGGTGATAATAGCCACTCTGCCCAGGACCCCCATCCCTCCTGCCCCTCTCAGCAGCCCCATTTCCCCCCCAGCCATCCCCCCATTGCCCCATCCCCAGCCCAACCCCATTGCTCAAATCCTCTAAAGCTGCTTTCTTCCCCTAATGAGCTTACAGTGAGCTGGGCTCCATCTTCAGCACTACCAGGAGGCAGCTGCTGTTTCCCCCCCCATGCCCAAGGAGCCCAGTGGACCCCTTGGGGTCTGCAGACTTCTTCAGCCAGCCCTGAGAGGGCAAACAGCATCTCCCAGTGCCAGGGCAGGCTTGGCCCAGGCTCTGCCCACCTGCCAGAGTGAGAGCCCAGAACACTGCCCCAGGGCCAGAGGTTACAAAACAGGGGAGTGGAGAATGGACACCCTTGCAGGGAGCCCCAGCTTCCTCCCCAGGAGCAGCAGCTGGCAGCAGGCAGCACACCAGGCTCCGTGGCCTCTGCTCTGGTGTCCTGGCTGCTCCGTGGGGGACACAGACCCAAGTTCACCATTGCCCTGGTGCCTCTGTTCCCTCCCACACTCAGGGGAGGGCTCACGAGAGGCAGTGCCCCTGTTCACAAACCACCCCGCTCAAAGAGCCCCTAAAAGCATTTACTAAAAGCATGCAGGGATTTTTAGGCATTCTTATTTATAAGCTGGGAGCAGCTAAATAGTGACTGCAATCTAGGTATCACAGAGCCTCAAGCAAGGACAAACAGCCCAGTTCCCCTCACACAGACCTGATCAGCAGGGAGGAAAAAGACCCTGCTGGGTGGCAGCATGTGGCTGCGGGCTCTGCCTCTGTCCCCTGTCCTCCTTCCAGCCAGGTCCCTCACAGCAGCTACAGCAACAGCATCTTCCAGGGCGCCTGAAGCTGAGCTGAACTCACGGCTCAGATCACAGAGTGTGGTCATCTGGATTATTCACTTCTTGGAAGAAAGCTGCTCAGAGTGACAGTGATGCAGCAAGCATGATTTACAGGTCTGTGCAGGGGGCCAACCACAAAACAGCACCCCAGCCCTCCCTCAAATTCACCTTTCTGTGGCCCTGGCTTCCCTAGCTGACAGGGACCTGGAAGCTACCAGACTACTCAGAGAGAACACAATTCTTGTCTTATGATTAAAAGGTTGTTGGCAAAAAAACCAAAAAAACAGACAAGAAGGAAAATTGCTCTTTCTTTTTATTGTTTTAAATCCCATGTGAAAAAAATAAATATTGCTGAGCCTCCCCCAAAGCAGTTCAGCCTCACATTTGGGTGTCACAGCCCCCAGGTTTCGAGGCAGAACTGCATCAGCATGTTGGGGATTACACATGAGATTAGCAGGCTGTCACTGCACACGCAGCTACCTCCAGGGAGAAGTGGGGTGACCCCTGGCACTGCTGCAAAGGGGACACAGCAACAACCTGGAGCTCCTGTTTGGAGAGGGGCAGCCCCTTGGGGGATGGATACAGGCCATCTTCAGGAAAGCCACTGAGTTTCAGCCCTTTCCAACAAGGGCTGCATGGCCTGAGGCTCCTACGTGGCTCTGATGTCTGGTGTTTGATATCCACAGACCCCACACCCCTGCTCACCCCAAAGAGGTTCTCTGCTGCCTGACCACAGCCCCACGAAGGCACCTGGGGAGTGGAGGAATCATCTTGTCATGAAACTGGTTTAAAAATCCCGGAAGCAGCAGTGTGGAGAGACAACCCATGTAACTGCATATGATGAATTTCCTTAAAAAAAAACCAAGAACTACTAGGCCAAAAAGGGAATTCCCCTCTGTAACATGACGTAAAACTCTACAAACAGAAGAGGAAGCAGGTAAGGAACAGCTGCAAAGTATCAAAAGTAAACTGGCTGAAAATCACACGCTGCCTTCTACCTCCAGCCTAGGAAAGGTCTGGACAAAGCTTCAGACCATTCCCTTCACCATCACTGCTCTTAAATCAGGACAAGGACAGAGCCAGTCCTGGCACTCCTGCCACTCTTGGCCAAGGTTCTGCTGAACTATAAAATCTGACTGATGTTTTATGCTGCATCCACCTCTCTGCACTGTTCAGGATGGATTTTAAAGTTCTTGAAAGGGTCAAGAGGAGTCAAAAAGTCAAGTTTTCTGTGCAGGTGCTGCCAACCTCCACAGAAACAAGCAGTCTTCCACCAGCACATGCAGTGTCCCCAGGGTTTGCTCCCAGTTCTCCTTACATTGTTATCTGCATGTAGACCTCAGAGGAACCCACAGCACAGGATAAGCTGCAGCCAAGAGCAAAACCAGGGCTAAGAAGGCTCTTGCCACAAGCCAGTGGTCACCTCCATGAGACAGACAGCCACAGCCAGACAGAGCACTGGGGACAATGACACCGAGGTCACTTGGTAGAAGCTCTGCAGGGAAACTGCAAAGATCAGAGCCTGCTACCTAATAAAGCCAGAAGAGCAAGCTTAGACCTTGATGATCATGGCACAATTTCTATTTATGTCGTATTTTGGGCAGCCCTACAATTGCTTCACTATACTCAGCTACTAACTCATTGGAATGCAAACACATCAACAATCTGGCTCCCTGGAGGTTCCTCTCCTCCAGCTAATGCAGACTTTGAAGCCTCATCAGTCCACTGTCACCTAAAATAGCTTAAGAGATTCTTACATAAAGAAATCTGTGCTCTCAGCCTTAAGAGTGTCACCTAATGCTTCAGAGTTTCCTTCCTCTGGCTGGGATCTAAACATTATTAAGCAAACCTGAAGCAGTCACATGTCACACCTGCATGTTATAATTCTCCTTCCCCCTTTGTAGATGTCTATGGATTTTTAAATAGCTCCTGAAGTATGTAATGCTTCAAAACCTCCACTGAAACCCTAGCTCTACCTGCCTGAGTCTCCACTCTCTCCCAACCTTTTCTTCCCAGTTCTCAGACCAGAGGTTTGAGAATAACCTCAGATGAGGTTTCCAGTTGGTACTTTCAGGAATACAGGACAGACCTTTGAGCAGAGTCATCTCATACAAACACTTTCTATTAAGGCAATGAGTACCACCAGAAATGTGATGTCACAAACACTCTCACAGGCCAGGCAAACAGGAAAGAAAGGTGGATTTAAAGCAGACCACTCAAATTTTCCAGCTAAATTCAACTGGAATTCAGCTAAACCCCACCCTCCTGCACCCAGAGATGTGTAAATCCCAGCAGATCAGACACACAGAGCAGCAGCCCAGCCTGCACCACTCTGAAACTGGCTTGGCTGTTGGGGAGAAATGTGGACGTGCACATGCCTTGGAATGAGCTGAGGCAAAATCAAGATAGTGAACTAAGTCCAGAATGATCATCTTCATGCAGCCTCAAATCAGTGTCTGTCCTGGTTCAGTGATGTGTTTTGGGCAGTAAGAACTCAGGACCTGGACATCCTCCATGGGTTGTGTCCTGCCTGTCCCCACAGCCCTGCCAGGTCACCTTGTTGAGTGTGGCAGGCCCAAGGGTGAACAGATACAGAAATGCCTGGAAACACTTTAATTCTTCAACCCACAATTGAACAACAATTGAACAACAATTGAACAACAATTGCTCAGCTCCCTCCGAGCCCCAGGGAGTGTGGTGGGCTGGGATGGCACTGCCCAGCAAACCCCCTCACACCAGGTGCTGCCAGCAGGCCCTGGGCACTCTGTGGGGAACAGAGCCTGCTCAGAGGATCCCATCTCACCAGGGGGAACCCAGTGAGGGCTGGCTGTGGCTGCTGCTGTGCAATGACTGCCCTCCATGCAAGGCAGCTGTCACCTCACGATTCCTTTTGGTGGTCACCTGAGAAAAGACAGAAATCAAGAAGAGGAAATCCACTGCCATACACATCACTGCAGAGCTCTGGCATGGCAGGCGTGGCACCTTCTGGTTCCCCACCCCTGGGGTGGCCCAGGTGCAGAGGCCAGGGTGCAGAGCCTGCCATTCCCTGTGACAGGGACCCCTGTCCCCTCCTCACCTGGCCCCTTCCAGCACAGCCTGCAGCGATTTCTTCAGTGCCGCGTTGCTTCGACCCAGGACAGCAGCCAGACTGCTCCGGTGAGCTGGGGTGAGCTGGGATGGAGGCAGCACAAGCTCAGGCTGCTGCCCTGCCAGGAACCCACCTGAGACCCCTGGGCTGGGTGCCAGGAGCTGCAGGACCTGAGCCTGGCCTCGCTCACCTGGCTCTGGTACACCGTGAGCACGGCCGTCACCAGCGTGGCGTAGTTGAGTGACGTGGCAAAGGCTGGGGCCTGCTGGCACAGAGTCAGGACCAGGAGATCCAAGAGCTCAGGGGGCAGCACCTCCTGGAAAAGACCCAGGAGCAGGCAGGAGAGTGGGTCCTTGCTCCAGCACAGCTGGAGTCAACAAGGAAATGTGTGGGACAAGGTGGCCCCTCACCTGTCGCCCCAGCACGGCCTGCAGTACTGGCAGGAGTTTCTCTGACAAAGGCACCTCCAGGACCTGGCTGGAAGGACAGTGGAGAGGAAAGGTGCTGCTCCATGGTGCTGGTGCTCCCAAATAGCTGGAGCCAGCTGCACCCATCCAGGCAGGCGTGAGGCCAAAGCAGAGCTGTCGACCCTGTAACCCCTCACCTTAGCACCAGCTTCACAGAGTGTGGCTCCAGGCACTCCTCCACCAGCTCACACATCAGCTTGGTCTGCTCAGCACCTGCAAGGGCAAAGCAGCAGGGGAGAGCCTCCAGAGGCTGCCAAATCCATGGGGATGTGCCTGGTGCTACCTTTACACGAGTACGTCCCAGGCAGAACAGGCAGAAACCATGCAGTGCCCTCTTCCACTGCTCAGGATAATCCTGCTTCCTTTGCCCAGCTGCAGCAAGGGTTTAAACAGCAGCAGTCTCTGGGAAAATGACAATCCTGCTTCCTTTGCCCAGCTGCAGCAAGGGTTTAAACAGCAGCAGTCTCTGGGAAAATGGGATGCTACTGTGGCAGGGGTTCAGCCTCTCCTCATGCCAGCACAGCCACTCTGGGGCAGCTCTGGCCTGAGCATTAGAAGCTGTCAGGAGCCCTCCAATCATGGAGGTATGGGAACTGTCCTTTGAGAAAAAAGCCAGCCTAGCCAGCCCTCCCACTCCATGTCAGGCATCTGTAAACCCATCTCCCATCCCAACCCCCAAGTGTTCACTTGCCCAGAAAAAACCAGCCCCATGCCTCCATGTTTCCTAACACCCGTTCCACGTGACAAATGCCTCCCAGGAGAGAGCACTCTGCAGCTGGGGCCCCTCTCCAGCTCCCAGAAGCAGCCACACCTCCCAGCAGCCCACCACACCTTCCCCTGGCTCCTGCAGCAGGGCAGCCAGCAGCACACGGCAGAAGGGATGGGAATACTTGGAGCAAAACGAAGTGAGGGCAGCCATGAGGTGTCGGGAAGGCGGCTGGGTGAGGGACAGGACCTAGGGACAGAAAAGGCAGGAGGTGGGGCAGTGGAGAGGGAAATGGAGCTTTCCACCCCTGCTGCCCTGGCACGTACTCGCCTGAGGAAGAGCTGCTCTGCCAGGATGGCTGCGCTGCTGTGGCTGAGGTCAGGGGTCAGAGCCAGCAGCCAGCTGCAGAAACGCACCAGGAAGGGCTCCGGGCACGTGGAGAGCTGGAGGAAGGAGCACAGCCCCTGGAGCTGGGGATGGCAGAGGGGATGGGGCATTAGGGACAGCAGCAGCCCCCTGCAGCAGCTGCAGCAGGGTTGCTGGGGCTCACCTGGCTGGGGGAGCAGTTGTTCAGGATGCTCAGCTCGGGCGGGGTGCGCAGCTCAGAGTGCTGGAGGGAGACACTGTCCTGAGTAAGCACCAAATAAACCAACCCACAAAATACAGCTCCAGGGCTTCTCCCTTCCCCCCATGGCTGTCAGCATTGTGCCCAGGCAGCCCCTCTTGCACTGCAAGGTGCAGGCAGGTGCTGGTATCCCAAGCCCAGAGGAGGTGCCAACAGGGCTTTTTATCCCCACCCAGCTGGCTCTGTGAAATCCACCTCCTTTTCCACCCCTCCCGAGGCCCTGGCACGAGCCTGTTTAGAGCATCAGCTCCAGGAGAGAAACAGAAGAAACCACTTACACTGGACTCCTGCAGCAGCAGCATTTTCAGACCCTGTCCATGCATCTGAGGGAAATGAGATGAAGGAATGGGAATCAGGCTGTAAAGGATCACTGGCTGGAAAAGGACACCAAACCTTGCACAGTACCTGGACAAAGGACTGGACTTCTGCTGCCAGCTCTATCTGGGAAATCTTCCTGAGCTCCCCAACTTCATCCTGCTGGGAGCTGTCTGGAGCAGCCTTATCTGTGCTCTGAGCAGATGCGTCCCCTGAAGGCTCCTTGGGCCCCTCCTCTTCCATCCCTGCCACATCTCCACATTCCTCAGGTCCCAGGGGCTCAAATGCCACCTCCTCCAGCAACATCCTCTTCCCCTCTCTCTCACTGTCCAACTCCAGACTCTCTTCTGACACTTTCTTTCGCTTTCTACCTTCAGGCACAGAATCAGGGGCACCAGTCTGCTGGCTGAAGCACCAGTTCAATTTTCTTTGCCCCTCTGGTTTCTTCTGGGCAATTTTCTGGCACAGGCCCTTAAGCTGCTGCTGGCACGTGGAAGACAGGGCAGTGGGACATGGGGAGCCCTCCTCTGCCCCTGGTCCCTGCCGGAGCAGATGCCCCAGTCTCTGCACCCAGGGATCCACACGGGAATCTTGCTCCAAGGCCTGCAGCAGCTGGTCAAGGCAGTCCCCTGGCACTGCATCCTGCACCACGAGGAGCAGGGAGAAGAGGTTTCTCTGGCACAAAACAGGCAGCAGCAGCAGCCGTGGCTTGCTGGAAAAGGAGAGGTGACTGGTCAGAGCAAATGCCCCTGTCCTGACTCCAACTCACCCCACGGAGCAGAGTCCCACAGCACTAGGGAGCAAGAGGAGGCACCTAAAGCCTTCACCAGCTTTTGCAGACACAAGCTGGGACATCAGTGGGTCACTGCTATGATCCCAGCTTTACGTATGGACCGCTGCACCGGGGGAAGCAGATGTGCTCGCCCCAAATTGCGCACCTGACACCCAAAACTCCCGCAAAACACCGAGTTTTAGAAACGTATCCAACTCACACAGCCAGGGTGCCCTGCGGCCCCTCCAGCAAGGGCTCCTCTGCGCACACGGCTGCGGTGAGAGCCTGCCAGGGGAACGCCTGCCCCGCTCCCTCGCGGGGCCGGCCCCGCTGCAGCACCCGCAGCGCGGCCATGGCCCCAGCAGGGCCCGAGGACAGAGCGTGCAGCAGGAGGCGGCACGGCCGGGGACACGTCTGCAGCCACGACAGGCACCGGGGCTCCATCGCTGCAGCGGGGGCTGCACAGCTGCCTGCGAGACACGGGGAGACCGGACACGGTCACACACAGCGGGGACAGCCAGACACAGTCACACACAGGGGGGACAGCCGGACATGGGCATGGACACAGGGCACAGCCAGACACAGTCACACACAGGGGGGACAGCCAGACACGGGCATGGACACAGGGGACAGCCAGACATGGGCATGGACATGGGGCACAGCCAGACATGGTCACACACAGGGGGGACAGTCAGACACGGTCACACACAGGGGGGACAGCTGGACATGGGCATGGACATGGGGCACAGCCAGACATGGTCACACACAAGGGGGACAGCCAGACACGAGCACACACATGGGGCACAGCCAGACATGGGGCGCACACATGGAAGAGAGCTGGACACGGGGTACACACCCAGGGGAGAGCTGGACAAGAGGCACACATACGGGTAGAACCGGACACGGGTGACACACAGCAGGGAGATCGCACACGGGTCACACCCGGGACAGCCGGACACCGTCACAGCGGCGGAACAGGACACGGGTCACACTCGGGAGGCACTGGAGGATCGGGGGCTGCCTTTACTCGCCCTCCCCCCCCGAGGATGCGGGAGCATCACTGCGGCCACAGCCGGGCGGGAGCACCGGGAGTCCCTCCGTGCCCTCCAACCTTCCTTCGCTGGCATCCCCAGCTCAACCCCGCTGCCCTCCCGGGGGGCGCTGCTGGTGGGGCTCCCCCCGCCCCGCTGCGGCCCCCGGCCCCAAGCACTGCCCCGGTCACTGCCGTGCCCCAGGTACCGCCGCCCGCGGCCGGGGCAGTCCTGGGCACACCCACGGGTGTCACCGAGCACACACACGCGTGTCACCGAGCACTCACGGGTG
>VXBQ01005221.1:234085-256481 GCA_013400175.1 Phainopepla nitens
GAGCACACTCACGGGTGTCACAGAACACTCACGGGTGTCACCGAGCACTCACGGGTGTCACAGAGCACACTCACGGGTGTCACAGAACACTCACGGGTGTCACAGAGCACTCACGGGTGTCACAGAGCACACTCACGGGTGTCACAGAGAACTCACGGGTGTCACCGAGCACACTCACGGGTGTCACAGAACACTCACGGGTGTCACCGAGCACACTCACGGCTGTCGCCGCGTCCCCGCCGGGCTCCGCCCGCTGCCCCCGGGGCCTTTTCCGGCCCCGCCCCCGGGAAACGCAAATGGACCGCGCGCAAACGAGCTCGTTATGCAAAAAACCCTTAAATTCCAACCCAAACACCGCCTTCCACCACCCCAGCGTGGATCCCCAGCCCACAGATCATAGGCCCTGGGAAGCGTGGCATTAAGAATCGTGTTTTATTTCGATAGTCCCGGATTTGGTTAAAACGAGTTTAAAACAGTGCCGCGCTGCTGCCCGGCCCGGCCCGTGGATGTCAGAGCCCCCCGATGCCTCCCAGCACGCAGCCCACCCCACCCGTGGGTCCCCCATGGGCACAGAGCGGGCACCACTGAAGGGGCGATGGCAAGAGCAGGGGGGCTGTGCCCTGAGTCTCCCCCGATGCACCCATAAATGCCAGCCAGACTGCTTCCCCATCCCACCTCATCCCTGCAACACCCCCACAGCTGGAGCCACTCCAAAACAATGGCAGGAGTCAAAAGCAGATGCTTCTGCCTCCTGGAGACGTGTCCTGGCCACCAGCAGCGCCCAGGCCCAGCGTGGCCCCCGTGGCTCAGTCGGAATCGCTGAAATCAATGAGAAGCATCTCGTGGCCGTAACTTGAGTAGGGAATTTCTGTCTCCAGCATGGCCAGGGTAAGAGCCCACTCGAGCATGCAGAACTCCTCATCCTCCTCGTCAGAGCTCTCCGAGGAAGAAGGGATGAACGCCTGCAGCAGAGGAGGGAGGATGAGCCACAGCCTCCCGGTGCCCAGCCCAGCCCCGGGATGTGCCACCCCACTTACAGCGGGCATCCTCGGCCGCTGCCGCCTGTGCCGCCGCAGCCGGCGGGCAGGCAGGTCGTGCAGGTAGATGCACTCTGATCTGAAAGGGCAGTGGCCACGGACGAAGAATTTACACCTGATTCTCCTGTGGGATTCCAAGCGTAGTTGTGAGTGTAGCTCCCAGAGCAGCACAGAGCCCACAGTCCCTCCACCTGCAGCATTGCCATGCACTCACCCTGTCCGTGCCTTGAAGGTTCTGATGAGCTTCTCCTTCTCACCCACATCTGTGATCCAGTATTTGTGGGGGATGTAGTAACTGGAGGTGATCCGGCACTCTGGGCAGGCCCTGCATGAGGGTGATGGGTGCAGTTGGGTGTCCCGAGCAGGGAGCACGGGCTCAGTCCCCACACTGGGTGGCTCTGCTGCCCTGGCCTCATCCAGCACCCCCATACCCATCACCACTGCAAAGCACCTGTTCCCAAAGGGAAGTCATGCCAATCCCAAAGCCACATCCCCAGACCCAAGGAAGAATTCCAGGGCACAGAAGGGGGAATGGTGACCCCCCAGCCAGGTCCCCATCCCCACTCACTTTATGACTGAGCTCTGGAAGTCCCGGCTGCGCCGCCACTTGCGGATGCAGCCCACACAGTACGCGTGGCTGCAGTTCGGGAGGATCCCAAAGAGCCGCTCCTCTGGCAGAGGCTTCTCGTACACCCTGTCCATGCAGATGCCACACACCACGGCCTTGCTCTGGGCTCTCAGCGCCGTGGTGGTGACCAGGGCTGCCACAGCACCTGGCTCTGCAGGGACCTGCAAGCAGAGCAGCATAGCGTGGCAGCCCTCTGGCTCTGTCACTGCCCTGGCCTCGGGGAACACCACAGGGTGACAGGGAGTGCCTGGCCATAGAAGACCCCAAACCCACCTTTGTAGGGTCAGTTTGTGTCGCTGTCTCCAAAACTGCCTCTCTGGGGTCAGAGGAGTCTGGATCCAGTGCCGGCCCTTGTGGCTGGAAGCCTGCAGGAGGAGAGTTCTTAGAGGGGAAAAGCTCAGAGAGCTGGGTGGGCTGCTCAGAGCATGCAGCTTCAGCAGTGACAGCCCCCACACTGGAGAGCTCTCCACAGCTCCAGCTTGGCCCAGGCTTGGGTCGTAGGCAGAAACATGCACAGCCTACTTCACCATAACCACCCCAGTGTCTTCACTCCACTGCTCCCCTGGGCAGCCTAGCACCTATCTGAGGCACTCCGAGCTTTTGTGGGGACAAATGCTCAGCTGATGGCCCCACGGGGGACGTTACCAAGTGCTGGGATGTTCTTCTTGTCTTTCTCTTCCACTTCTGCCTCCACTTTGGGGGATTTGGAGGCCACGCACATCATGCTGCGGGCAGGGTGGAGCGAGGTGCACTGGGCTCCCCCCTCGTCCTGGTCCACGGCTGCGGGCTCAGTGCCAGGCTCCTGGCCCCGGTGGCGGTGGGGCACCAGACCATAGTGGGTCCCTGTTGGTGCTGGTTCCTCCTGGATATGCTGGTAGCTGGAGGAGCCCAGAGACAGAGACAGAAGAGGAGTCCAGCATGATTCCTCTGCTAGGCTCCCAGCCCATCCTCACGGCATCACAGCCCTTCCTTACCTGCACTGCTCTCCATAACGGCAAAACCCACGCTGGAAGTACCTGCAGACCTGGGCTAATTTTCTGTCATGTGAGAAGCGGCAGTTCTGGCCCCACCGACAGGATCCACGGGCAAAATTCCTGTTAGGCAGAGGAGCCGCGGGGCTGGGGTGAGACCCTGCTCCAGCCCTGCCCGAGCGTCCTCCCGGGTACCAGCTTTGGGTGGGGACATATTTTGGAAACCCTCTTGGCTGGCGTCTGGGCTCAGAAACCTTTGCCAAGGGCAGAGCCAGGGTGATCCAGGGTCCTCCCAGCCCCATCCAGCCTAAACTCCCGGTTACTTGCAAAGCAAAGGAAGCCCGGGACAGGGACTGCCTGGGGGCTCTCCTGGGGACTGGGGGAGCAGGGGTACCGAGGGCTGGGGCAGGGAGAAGGGCAGGAGCCCTGGGCTTGGGGCTGGCAGGAACGGGGGCCTGGCTGGAGTGCTCCGGAGGGGGGATGGGGAAATGGGGAGGGTGGATCAAGGCCATCCCAATCCACTCCCTACCCCCACAGCGAGGGGCCCCATCTCCAGCCTGTCTCCCCCAAAAGCTGTTCCCAGCCATCCCATCCTCAAGCCTTTACCTGCACAGGGGTCTCAGACAGCTTTCCTCAGCCCTTAACGACGCAGATGCCATCCTCGAGCCTGGCTCCATCTCTTCCCCAGCAGCGAACTGAGCTGGGCCACTTCCCAGGGCTATTTATGCCCGCAGTGTGTCGCGGGTCCTGCCCTGGTAGCCGGGGATACGTGTTTCGGGCGGAGGACAAGCCCAGGCTAGCTGATAGCGCTATTTACACTTAGTCAAGGACTTTGCAGCTCCTCCTGCTCTGCAGTGAGGAGCCTGGATGGGGGCACCTCTCCAGCGTGCATCACTAAATTCTGTATATTCTAACTCTTTCATCGTTACTATTTCCCCTTCCTTTGCAGTCCTATTAAACTGTCTTAACTCAGCCTGTGGATTGCACTTCTTCCTCAGTCCTCTCCCCCATCACACTAGGAAGGGAGGGAGTGAACGGCTGACGTTTCACTGCCTGCTGGGGTAACCACACAGGGTCCCCAGCCAGGTCCCCTGGGCCCCGTGCCCGGCAGCGCCACGGCTCCCTGTGCCCCCAGCTGCATGGCAGAGGCAGGGAACAGTGGAACAGCTTCCCCCAGGGCACTCAAGCCGGGCACAGGAGGTCTCCAGCTCCTCCTTGCACATTCTCAGGTGTTTTGCCACAGCAGAGGGCAGTCCAGGTGCCAGCACATGACCGCCCTGGAGTTCATTGTTCCCTGTCTTGGGGTGTTTTCAGCTCATTTCCAGCTCCATCCGCAGCATTTGGGGCAGGAAGCATCTAGCTCTGAGGCTGGGATCCTGCTCAGGACTGACTCTTTCTGCTGCTTTAGGTTTGCAGACAAGAAAATCATGGCAGGTACGAGATCTGGGAATTACAGAGCCTCAGGAATCATGGTAAATCCCTGGAAATCACAGCATTCCCATCGCCTCTGCTGGAAATCCTCCCACGGACATCCCCCTCCAGGTGCTGAGAGAAATCCCACAAAGACAGGCTGGACGCTAAACGGTTCTTAAATATTTAGTTCAGATTTATTTAAAGTCAAGTCAGTTTGTGGACACTATTTATATTATTAAAAACACTTGGAGGTTTGTACTTCTAGCAAAAATATACATTTCAGTTTGAGGGTTGTTATACTGTTGAAGGAAGGAAGAGCAAAAAGTTTCCCAGGTGATGGGCACGAGTCCTGCACTGCGGCCGCGGTGGGGACACCACCGGGGTTCTGGGAAGGACAAATCCCCCAGGCTCTGACCAGCACACCAATCTCCAGTGCCTTCCCCCAGAGGGCTTCAAAGTGCTTCAGAAACGGTAATTCCCAACACCCCTGCGAGGTAGGGAGGGGAGGGCTGGGCAGGGAAACTGAGGCACGGCAAAAGGAGTGGAGTGTGGCAGCAGGGGGAGGTTTGGGGCTGGCCAGCCCTGTGATGGGAAGGGAAAGTGCTCTTCCCCTTTGGGTTTTAAAGGAATTATTGCACCAGGGAAATCTGCTACCCTGAAAAGGAAGAAAGTAAAATAAAACCGAATAATTTGCTCCCACAACCCCTCCTAGGGAATATCAGTATTTTAATAAGGCTGCTCAGGACACAGGGGACTACGAGCTGCAGACAGGGAAGTTGTCACTTCTTAGGTGAGACAGCATTATCCTGAAAGGGAAACTGAGCCCTTCCCACATCCATCCTCCCCCTGCTCACAGCCCAGTGACACAGCCCCCACACCAGGGGCCTGGCCTGGCCCAGGCAGCGCGGTGGTGTTTCACTACAGCTGTGAGAAGTTGTGAGGTAAAGTCCCAGAATGGTGCTGGGTTCAGGCAGACCCCTAAGCCTGGAGCTGCTCCCACTCCTGGGAACAGTGGCAGAAGAGGACTGGCAGCTTCCCTGACACAGCCACGCTCACAGGGAAGCTCCTGCTCATTGTGAGCATCCCAACCACTCCCTCCCTGTTTATAAATCCTTGGCATTTACAGCTGCAAAGCTCTCTGCAACCAATGCACTAGCAGATCCTCATGCTCCTGCTCTGAGCAGACAGCATGTGACATTCCAGGTCCCTTTCACAGAGGGGAAACTGAGGCAGGACACCAATCCCTGACTAGCTCATGGCTCCTGACCCTCCACACACCTTTTTTGTAACTGTGTAGAGCAGCCTGTGGAAGCCACGGATTCTGTGCCTCTGCTCTGAAGGTGAATTTTAAGGAGTCAAATCCTTTCCCTCCTACTTCTGCATCCCAGCCTCTCTGATGCTGAGGTGCTAAGGGACATGTTCCCTGTGGAGCAAAGGTGCCAGGAGCAAAGGCTCCCACACAGCACCCGGGAAGGCAGAGTTCACACAGTCCCACTGGGAGACAGGAACACACTGCAGAGCACAGGGCAGGCTGCAGCTCAGGGTCTCCACTGGGACAGCCCTACTCATGTTCAAATACTCCACAGCTTTTCTTTGGGAAAGAGAGAAACATCCTTTCATCACACTGTCCCAGACTTCATGGCTCAGGACCACGTCCTTGGAGTGCAAACGAACAAGAGAATACAGACAAGCTGTAAGTGCTGCTGTCGGCCCCGCTGGCCCCTGCACCCCCTCGGCCCTCCTAAGGACGAGAGCTCCCCACCCTGGAGACCCGAGGTGCCACAGTGACCTCGCTGCCTGAGCCATGTAAACTGGGAGGCCGCTCCGCTCTGGGAGCAGCCAGATCTGGGCCATAGGAAGGGGAACAGCAGCTTTGCAGGTTTGTTAGTGTGTGTTAATGGAAGCCCTGGCCGAGCAGGAGGTGGCTGCAAATCCTGACGGCATCTTGCCCCATGTACCGTATGTCAGGGTCACATAGAAAAGAGTTTCCAGTAAGAGAAATGGAAGACACTGGGAAAAGTTTTCTTTGTTTCTGTACAAAGAGTCTTGATGGGAATCCATGGCTTCATTCTCATAAATAACAGGTCCTTAGTACATGTCCTTGTAGATCTCCTGCAGAAGTGGGTGCAGAGATGTCTCTGTCTCTGTCTTTTTAATCTTCTGCACCAGCTGGGCGTGCTCTGTCACCAGCTGTCGCAAGTCAGCCATCTTCTGCAGCAGCTTGGGGAAGAGGTACTGGGCATCCGGGTGGTTGGACTGCAGGTGGAACTCCAGCGCTCGCAGGATGTTGTCTTGGATCTCCTCCACCTGCTTCACGTTCATCAGGCCAGGGCGGTCTGTGGAGAGGAAGCACGGCAGCTGCAGGGTCACGCTGCAGCCCTCCAAAGTACACACTGCTCCTGGGGAAAGGGAGCCGGGGACTGTAACCCACCCACCGTGACTCCAACCTCATCTGCTGGGAAGGGGAGAAGCGTGCCCTTGGACAACGTATCCCACAGCAGCACATGAGAAGGAGATTCTACATTCCTGGCTGTTGGTCCAAGCTTGCCAGGCATCACCACCACAGAGAAGCTTTGGTTTTGGAAGTGTTCAGTTCTTCTCTCATGCCCCTGAGACATCCCTGGCTGACCTCAAGCCCAGCTGCAGCTCAGCTCCCCATCTCCCCTCTGAGCCGCCTCTAAGTAGGGAGGACTCTTCCTGACCCTGGCACGGCCGAGGGCACCCGCTCACCTCCGCACAGGATGATGGCAGCCACAAACAGGGACAGGTCGCTGTCATCCAGCTCCAGCGCGTTGAACTTCACAGCAAACTCAAATTTGGGCTCCATGATCTCGTTGAAGGGCTTGCGCAGGCTGCGCAGGAACTCGCGGGTCACGAAGCCGTTCCCGTTGGCCACCAGCAGCCCATCCTTGTTCATGATGGAGGCCAGCATGGCGAAGATGGCCTCGTGCACCCCGTACTTGAGCAGAGTCACTTGGTCGTTCAGGTAGAGGCCGACGAAGCTGGGGATGCTCTTGGCGAACTCGGTGAGCTCCCGCACGGTCTCCACCGTGGTGCACTGGCAGCGGTAGAACACGTGCACCCCGATCTCCTTGTAGGGGGGGATGCCGTTCACCAGCTGCTTCCACACCAGCCCCTTCTCTGCCTGCCACAAGGTGTCCATGTCATGGATCACAAAAGGCTGCTTGAACAAGAAGCAAGTTAGGAGTTTGCTGTGGGGGCTTGAGGTGCCAGCTCTGACCAGGACAGTCACGTTTGTCTGTCTGTCCCTGTGCTGTGCCCTGCCTCTGAAAGTGACAGTGCCCAGGCAATCTGCACCCACCCACCACAGCACAAGTGTGCAGAGCCATGGGAATCTTCCTAGCAAGGGGCAGGACATGCAGAGCCCACTTAGCTGCAGGTGGGAATGGTGCATGTGGAACAGCTATGGCAGCAGGGAGACGTGGAGCATCTCCCAGAGAA
Organism: Phainopepla nitens; assembly: GCA_013400175.1. NCBI lineage: Eukaryota > Metazoa > Chordata > Aves > Passeriformes > Bombycillidae > Phainopepla > Phainopepla nitens. The sequence continues at coordinate 241,597 of VXBQ01005221.1, forward strand.
CAGTCCCCTGTGCTGGCCATGGCCAACCCCACCTGCCCTGCGAGGGAACTTACTGGGGTGCTGCTGGCCTTCCCGGTCAGGATACCTCTTGCCTTCTTTTTGGTCATGTTGAAATTCTTCAGGTAGGCGTTGTAGATGTGCTTGGAGAAAGCTTTCAGGTCAGCCACCTGTGGGTTCTGGCAGCTGATCTCGCTCGCTGTCAGGCCTGCTACCAGCTTCCTCTTCTCTGCCTCTGGCATGCGCCCGAAGCGGATTGCTGGGGGGCAAAATTGGGGGTCAGGACAGCAGGGGCACCCCAGGAGATGCATCCAGAGAGGCAGCAGCTTGTTTGTTCCGCCACTGCAGACAGACAGGTCTGCTGAAGAAGAGCTGCAGCTACATGACACAATGCTTCTCCAGGCTGCAGCTCCTCAAGCATTAACACCTTCATGAACCAGCCACTGCTGCTTCCTCAGACCAGACTCCCATCCCATTCCTCTGGGCTCTTGCACAAACCCCACTTCCCACATAAACACCTTAGCTTGTCTGGGTCCAAGATTCTTACACCTGAAGTCTAAAAGTCCCAGCACAGTCTCAGTCCCACAATTTGTGTGCCCAGCTCCGTCTGGGCCAGTCTGTAAAGGACAGCCATGTTCCAGCAGCTGTACTGCATGGTGGGAATGAACAGCCCCTTCTCATGCAGAAAAAGGGGAAGAGGAGTCAAATGCTTGAAGCACTGGGTTTGAATGATCCCCTAGCAAGAAGAGAAATGCACTAAAGCACAGCAGGCCACGGGCACCCTTCACAGGAGGGCAGCTGGCCCTGTGTCACGCAGCTGGCCAGGCCTGTGGGCAGCAGTGACACTCACCGTTGTGTGACATGCCCAGCGAGAGGCATTTCTGGAAGCGGCAGTACTGGCACTTGTTTCGGTTCTTCTTCTGAATCTTGCAGCTCCTCTCGCACTTCTCGTACTCCAGCTTCATGCGGATCGTCCGGCGGAAGAAACCCTGCAGGCAGAGAGCAGGGGCACCTGGAGCAGCAGTGCCTGTGGTTTGGGGCCAGGCTGGTTTGTTACCCCCAGGAGCTTCAGCGGAGTGAGGAGGGGGAGCTCTGCGTCTCTCTGATGCAAGCAGAGTCTCTATTCCAAGGAGCGAAACTGAGGCAAGGCAGAAAGGGGCTGCAGAGGAAGAAGTGTGGGGACACCCCATGCCTGGTGCTGTGTGCCAGCAGCCCACAGAGAGGGATGGAGAAACAAGCCATGGGCCAACCCCAGCCTGCAGGAATGTCTGGCAGGGCCTGGGCTGCTAACACAACCCTGCTGGATCTGCTGCAGGGGGAAGAATTCCACAGGAACGTCTAAGCTGCAGCCAGTGATCCCTGGGAGACAAATACACAGCTCACTGCTGATCTGCAGCACAGAAACTATTTTAAAAAGCAAACTCGGGGTCCCTGTGGAGACAGATGGATTTGCCTTACACAGCAAACCATGGCAAGGCAAGATTTGGGCCATACAGGTCTCAGCCCCTTCCTAGGGCAGCATCTGCTGCCTGCCTATACTTGCCCCATTCTAGACAGGTTGAGTTTTTTTACAATCAATCCCCAATCCCTGTTTTGCTGCAAATCTGCTCGTGTGAGGAGGCAGCCCAGTCGCTGGGATCTAAGCCCTGCTTGGTGCTGCTGAACCCAGCTGTCCCTGGCACTCACCTTGCAGCCCTCACAGGCGTGCACGCCGTAGTGGAAGCCCGAGGCTTTGTCTCCACAGACCCTGCACTCCACGTTCAGCGCTCCCAGCGCCGCCTCCTCGCAGCCCATCTGCAGCTGGTCCGACAGCGAGGGAGAGGAGCTCTGTGACAGGTCTGCAAACACACACAGGGACATGTCCTTCCATGGCACAGCCACAGGCCCAGCTCTTCCAGCTGTGGAGCTGAGGAGGGATTTCCAGCCCTGTCCTGCCTGTCTCTGGTATTACATCTGGAATCTGGCACTGGCTGCAAGCAAATGCCATGAACGGAGCCAAGAATGCCCCAGCAGCTCAGACTCCACATCAATGCTCCTTTTTTCCCTCTGGCATTCATGTCCTGGCAAAGAAATCCCATCCAGCAGATTTTATAATCCCTGGTTGGCTGGCTGCTGGCACAGGACATCCCAGCTGGAACATCAAGGGCTCTGGGGGAGCGTCTTCTGCATCCACAAACCTTCTCTCCCACCTCCTACAATCACTTTGCTCCAAGGACCTCTAGAAGTGTCCAAGGAAACATTCCCAAGCACCCTGGGAGGCCCCTTGCTCTGAAGCACAATGTTACCTGCCTATCCTTTTAATTTCCACTGCCAAACCCATTACCAACGGCTGTGCAGTGACCTCAGAGGAAGAAATAAGCCTCTCCATAACTTGGAGCATTATTTCACAAAGGGTAGAGATTAAAACCAGCTGAACTGCATTCAGGGACAGATCCTCTGCCCTTGCAGTTGAGCATGCTGCTTGGGGGCTGGATGCTTCACAGGATGAGCTCCTGTGGCTCCACTCACCTGTATAGCTGCTTGAAGGCAGCGAGCTGTCTGGTCCTCCAGGTGGGTCTGAGGCTCCACTTGCCACCATCACTGCCTCTTCCTCTTCCTCTTCCTTGACCTCAGGTACTTCCTCCTGTAGTTGTTCCATAATTGATCACCCCTCAGTGCCAAGACTGCAATCCCTGTCATAGCTCTGGCATCATCCGCGTCTATCCAAGATGGACCCCACCAGGCTGTTCCTGCTAGCCTGCAGGACATGGAGAGAGGCCACTGAGTGCCTGCACAGAGCAGCTCAGCAGCAGGGCAGTGTCACCAACCACACCAGCCCTGCTCTGTGCTTGCTCCTCAGCCAGTGAGACACACAGAGCACGGCAAAAGATCCCTTTGCACTCTGGAATAAACATTCTGTAGGACTCAAGGAAGCAAAAGTTCACAGAATTGTTTTTAAAGCCCAGCAGACCACAAACCAGCCCAGATGCCAGCCAGGAACCAGGGGTCCACAGCTTAAAGGTCCCATAGCAGAAATGCTGCCCCAGAAAACGTCCCCCAGAGTCGCCATTGACCTGGGATGTGATGGTAATAGCCAGGGCCAGATAGAGCAAACACCTCCAGAAGGATCAAAGTAGGGCTGGATTCACCCTCTGTCTCTGCCCAGCCATGGCAGAAGCAGGACTGGGAGCAGCAGTTGATCAGGGCACACCGTGCCCGTGGGTGGAAGATACTGGGGGAGCAGGGCTCAGTGCAGCAGCAGGCAGTGGCTAAAAGTTCCTGGCCCGTGCAAGCCATCTGCAAGACTGATGGCTTCCTGTCGGCCCTGCACTCACACTCCTTCCCGTCAGAGCGCTGCCAGTTACAGCCTTTGTGTTTGTTTTCACTTGGCTCCTCTGCCAAGAGCAGGGCTGAACGTGTTGCTGCTCTCTGCGCAGCTGCCGGGCTCCGGCGGTGCGACCCCAACGGCCACACAATCCAACCAGTGTCTTAATGCTGCCTTTCCTGTGGGAGGAACGGCCCCATCCTCCCCCACACACTTCCGCCCCTGGTTCGCCTTGCTCCAGCCCAAAGAGCCCACAAAAAGCTCCAGCCATCCAAACGATGCAGCACCAGCACCGTGGCTGTGGCAGAGCCATTCCCACCTCCCTCCTTACCTCCCAAACTGACTCTTCCTTGAATAGTTAATATCTCAAGGAAGTAAAGCTCCATCCACTTCCTTAAGAGAGTTATTTTTAAGTGGAGAAATATCCATCAGGAAAGCCACTGAAATCCAGGTTCAACCAAGAAAGCCTCAATTTGCAAACCCAAAGGAAACTAATGCAGGATCTTGCAGGGCCCTCGTGTAAGGGGATGGTCTGTGCCCCACGCCCAAGCCCACAGCACAGCTCAGGGCTTGCTGGGGAAGGGCAGCAGTGACCCAGGACTCCCTGGATTTGTTTGCCCTCTCACAGCAGACACTTCAAACCTGAGCTGCAGCTAGCTCCCTGGATTGCTGGAAAGACATCAAGGTCAGAGCTCCCTGGAAGAGCAAGGAAGCAGCTCAGGGAGAGAACAAAACCTGCAGGTGGGAGGGTGAACATAAACAGGTCACAAAGCCAGGACACAAGTCACCCCTGGAGCTGGTGCTGCACCAGAGCCTGAGATTCCTGTGGCTGAGGGGGCTTTATTTTTTCCCTCCACGCTGGGAATTCAGACTGTAGGACAGGTGGCTTTGTTTCCAGGTGAGGTACATTAGTGGCAACAGTGAGCACACTGCCCTGTGCTCCTTGGCAGCAGGAGCAGGCAGAGGGGTGCTCCCTTCCTGTGCCTCCACATGAGCACTGAGGGATCACTGAAGGGCTGTGTTATCCTTGGCCTCTGCTCACACATCCCACACGGTGGGACATGGCAGACAGGCAGGAAAACCTATTCACTGGAGATGGAGGGTGATGAACTTCACCGTTTTCAGGGTTATGTATAAATGATCACACAAACATCAGGGAAACACTTTGGCCTGGAAGAGCAGTTAGTGGGGGAAGCTTGTGGCAGGAGAAGCTTGTCTAGAGAGGAAAATCCATCCTGCAGCAGCTTAATGAGCAGCTCATTAGATTCCCTTTGTCCCTAGCATCCAGCACAAGCCCCTCACTTTAAACCCACTGCAGACAGAGCTCTGCTCTGCCCCAGATGTCTCATGGGACATGGTGGAAAAATGTGGGCACATCCCTGACATGCTGTCCTCCATCTGCTGGCTCTGCTCAGGGCCATGTGCTCCCAGGGCAGCAGCAAGTTTCTGGCATGCAGTTTGCCCCCCAAAACCCAAAAAAGCAACTCCAAAACTGTGCTTGGAGTGAAGTCTTGAATGGGTGTGAGGAGGGGGAAAGCAGAGGATGAGACAGACAGATAGACAGCCCCATAAGCCTCCAGCTAAGGCTGCTCATGTGCATGCAGGCATTACAGAAAGGATATGGATGTGAATCCCACCCTTTGAGAGTGGCTGGAGAGCCAGAGAGAGAAAAGCTTTTACCAGAAGGCTCCAAATGTATTGTTTGTACATCTCCTTGCAGGCCAAGAGTTCAGGGGTCTGGGCAGAGGGGAGCTGCAGGAGCTCTTTGCACACCTGTCTCTCCCTTAGCCTTTCCCATTTTCTAAACAACTGGGACAGAGGGACAGGACTGGAATAAAGGATTGCTCTCTCATGGGAGGCTGCAGCCCCTGCCTCTGGCAGATGAAAAGCCAAGGCAGCTGCTGCCTGGGTAAAGGGTGGGCATGGCCATGCCTGTGCAGCCCCTGGAGGAGCAGCCAGCTGGGCAGAGCCCCTGGCAGGAGAGGGCCCTTGTCCCTCGTCCCCACGCCAGGTACAGCACTGAGGCAGCAGGCAGAGACTCTGGAGATTCCCCAAGGACTCACATGCTGCCCTCTGCTCCCCTGCAAGCCCTTCAGTGGGAGCAGGAGGGCCTGGCAAGCTGGAGCTCTCCAGAGGTTTGTCCAAACTCTCTGTATCTGAGCACAAGGAGAGACCTGCCCTGCCAGCACCACAGCCCAGAATCTTTGTGGGACAGCACTGGGGATGACAAAGGACAGCCAAAGGGCCCATCTCCACCCCAGGACCTCTGCAGCCATTTGGTGCCTCCACACCCAGTAGCCAAGTTGCCAGAGCAGGAGAAGGGATGACTTGGTCTGTCCTCTTGGCTGAGTCCAGAGCCAGAACACAGCACACAAGCCTCAGGCTGCAGGAAGAGGGTGGAGAGTTCTGCCTGCCATAGACACCCACTCCTTTTTCCATTCAGCAGCTGTCACAGGACACAGACGGAAACAAGGATGGAGACTGTGAATTTCTCCCTAAGCACATCCAGAGAATCTAGCAAAGTTGTCTCCCTTCCTTTTCCCACAGGATGGGAATGAGCAAGAGGGCAAGCATCTCATGACTTGCTGTGCCCTTGCCTCAATGCCTGTTCCAAGGAGCTTTGGTAACCCTGGCTGGGCCAGCAGCTTCCTCTGCAGCTGGTGCAGGGAGGGTTTGTTTGCTGGCTCTGGGCTTGGGCTGATGCCTGCTGGCTGCAAACAGCTTGGGCAACAGGTTTGTCTTTCCTAGAAGCTGGCATCTACGCCAAGCTAAACCATAAGTGAGAACAGGGAGAGAGACATGGCACAACCAGGAGAGGAAAAAAAAACAGGAATAAAAATTAAAAGGAGATAAATCTTCAGTATGGATTCCCTGCAAGAAGGTAGGACTTCTCCAGAGCTGACGAAGATCCAAGCCTCCAGTTCATCAACCAACAGCTTGTGGCCTGGCAGTTCCCCTGGCAGCCAACCCTGCTGATTAGCACATAGACCTTGGAGCCAAGCTCAGAGTTTCCAGGCAAGGCAAAGCACCAAAGAAAGGTCCAGACCTCCCAAGAGTCAAATCAGAGAGTTGATTTGCTCAAACCAGTTGTTCAGTACAGCTGTACTATAAAAGAGGTCATAAGGAATGGCAAAAGGAAACCAATATACCATGGGAGTGCTCCTCGCTTGGGTTTATTCCTCTAGACAAGAACTTTCACCAAATTCACAGCCAAAAGAAACAGAAGGGGTCAGATGAGAACTCAGCCCTCCACAGGGCAGCATTGTGATGTGCAGCACATTTTGAATCCACAATCAAAAACTGACCTGAATCCATAAAGGAGATGTGATTGCTGCTGGTTGACCACCTTTTGCAGACTTCCTCAGGTTGTGTCACTGCTTCCAAGATCTGCTGATCAAGTACCAGTTTCTGTTCCTCCTCCTACACATCAGCTACTACTCATAAAAGCCAAATAAGAGCTAAGGAGATGCTGCAATAGAGGAAAGGTAACTAAGAGTACAAAACAAGAGAGAGGAACACTGAAAACATGTTTATGTTTGCTCCTGGAAGATCAGCATACCCCCATATTAGCCAATGAGATCTCAGCAGCACTTAGCAGCTGATGTTTCCTCCCTTATTCAAAGTCTTGGCCTCAAGGCAGGCTACACACAAAAATAAACTAGTACAGCTAGCAAGGAAGAGCCCTCCCATACAGCACTGACCAGCATGGACATTCTGGGCCAGATTCTTCCCCTTGAAGCATCTGCTTAGATGCTGTGCAATGCCCCAGAGTCCAGTCCTGAGATTCTCTCCCCAAGGCTGCTCAGTGTGACCACCTGTGCTTCCCCAAGAGTGAGCTGGGCTCATTAAGCCAGAGCTGCCATCACCATTAACTGCTGCTAATTACTCAGGGACTTGTGACACAGGGTGCAGGAGATTCCCTCAGCTGCCTCGAGCAGCCTGGCTTGCCCAAAATGAATCATACATCTATTGCATGTTTTAACTCACCCACTTCCGGGGCACTGAGTGGGGGAAAAAAAAACCCCAGCTCATTAAAAAGGTTACGAAACTTGCCAGATTCTTCTCTTTTTGTACCATGATTGATGCTGTCCACAAAACCAGGTCATGATTTTTTGCTCCAAAAGGAACTTGCTGCTGGCTTTATTCAGAGTGCAAGAGGTATTACACAGAAAAATAGCAGAATTTGGGCACTGAACTCTCAGCCAGGTGCAAAGCAGGGTCTGCCAGGCTGCTTTTCTGCAGGAGTTGCAGCTGTCCCTGGCTCCAGCAGCTGCAAGCATGCATGAGATGTGCTCCAAAATCTTGACATGGTAGATACAGGCAGACAGAGGAATCATCCCTCAACAGCTTCCCAGCAGAGGGACTCCTTGCCCTCATCAGGCTGTGTGGCTGATGCTGGTGGAAGGGCAGCAGCAGGACAGGCAGGGAAGAGCTGTGCAGTTGTTAGCTCTTAATTGAAGTGCTGCTCCATGACCTTCAGCAAATCTGGTCAAGTCCCCTACTTCCATTTCTTTGACCATTAAAAAAAACCCAAACAAAAACAAAACAAAAAAACCCCCAAAACCCACCACAAAGAAACACATCCAGGATTTTTACAGTGCTTCCTTCCTGATCCTTCCCTGGCTGCATTAGCTCATGGAGACGGCATGTTTCAGAAGTGCAGAGCAATAGATCAGAGCCAAGAGTCATTGTTTATTCCTGTGTTACAGATTTTGACACCTGTTTGCAGTCACACTCGCAGGTCTGGCCTGCCCAGCCCCAGGTCAGCTCCCTGCACTGCTTGTGACCATCTTCTCCTGTTGTACATTCCTGTACAAGGCATTTCCAGGATGACTTTCAGGAAAGAAGCTGGTGCATCTCATTCTGCCAACTGCTGACTGGTATTTGTGTTTAGTGGTCAACTCAGGACAGCCCAAAGTACCTAGGGCCAGGAGGGGCACGTGGCTCTGACCCACTGGAACAAGGACAGCAGCCAGGAAACAAGCAGGTACTGGAAAGGTGACACCACTGGGGCTTCTCAGTGCTTGAAATGGCACAGAAGTGCTGCTATTTGAGAAGATCATTAAGTCTGGCAAGGAGAGAGGATCATCCCCCCACAGCCCAGAGCACAGCAGAGGTGGCTGTGAAACTGAGGCAATGCTTTGGGATCATGCTGCAAACCTGGCACTCACACACCAGAGAAGCTGCCTGGGATATATTCCCCTTTTCTTTAGCATCCCAAAGGTGAGGAGGTTGGAGGCTCAGAATTCACTGAACCACTGTTAAGATGATGCTTTCCCAGACTGTTGAAGTCCTCCTGGCTGTACTCCAGGGCAGTCAGTTTGCTTAGGGACCCCTTGTCCTCCCGAACCCGAGCAGGACACGTGGAAGGATCTGGTTTCAGGAACATCAGTAATTATAGAACAGGGCTGGGGAGGGAGGAGCTCACAGAAACAGCAACACCACTTCCCAAGGCAAACAGTGGGCACAAGAGTGTTACAGAGCTGCACTGAAATGGAACTCCAGGAAAGTGGCCAGTGGAACAAGCTGTGGCTGTGAACGGGAGCACGGCTGGTGGTCAGTAATGCCAAGTTTGGCAGTGCTGCACACACCAGCACCCAGCTTAGATTTCCCCAAAGTCTCAGGGTCACTGGGACACCAGCAAGTGCCACCCTTGCTTTGGAAGGGGCAATCAGCTCCCTAGAAAAGCAGCAGTGGGCTGATGAGTCACTTAGGGTCACACACATGCATGCAGCCTTCTGTCTGGAGCCAAATATCCAGCAGGCCTCTAGGTTTTATTACTATCTTGCCAGCGCTCCCAGATGCAGGAAAATGCCCACAAAACCAATAGCAAGCCTCCTCCTCTTTGCAGCAACAGATTTTAGATCCCATGCACTAACCAGTAAAAAAAATAAATCCATCAGCCTGTAAGTTTTATTATGTTTACACTTGGACTTCCAGAAAAGTGCTACTTGGTTTTGTAGACTTTAGCAAAATATCCTGGGCACCAGCCACGCTGCCCTGATCCCAGGATGCAGCTGACAGAGAGCAACTGTGCCCAGGCACAAGTCCTGATGATTCAGCAGGGCCAGGAACACGTGCAGGGAGATGGATCGAGCAGATTGCTGTGTCTGCTGCAGCTCCCCTCCAGCCACAGAGCAGGAAAACAGAGGGGTCCCAGTCTGACTGCACACATCCCCGTAAGAAAACCTCCAGAGAACACCAGAATCACTTTTCCACGCAAACTAGTACAACATCCTCTCAGGGAACTAGATAGGAATGCTGTTGCCTTACTATTTTTGGCGACATTCACACAGCAATAGCTGCTGGACAACAGAGACTCCCCTGCCTTTTCAGCAGGGAAAGGAGCAGTGACCGTGTCACTGTGATCCTGCCAAGACTCACAGTGTGCTCTGACCAGTTGGATTTCTGCCTCAGCCCCCAGAGCAAATGCTTGAGCAAAGCATTTGCACCTTTCATAACATCCTCGTGCCTTTGGCACCATCTTGGGGGTACAGGGTGAGCCACAGAGCTCACAGCCAGCCAACAGCTCCAGCTTCCTGACACAGCCAGCTGCTGGCAGCTCAGCAGGCTCCTCAAGTTCATGCTCACCAAGAACCCTTTTCCAGAGATCCCCACGTCCCTAAGTTCCACAACACAAGTTCTACCCCACGGACATGAGAACCCACGGATATTTTCAGAGATGTGTGTCTCTGACCCATCAGCCCTCGTGGGGTTAACAGCTTTCAAGAGCCACCATCTCCAGCAGAATCCATATAAACAACTTTAAGATGAAAAGCTGATTTGGGCATTTTCAGAAATATCCCAGATTGCATTACGATGAAATCAAGAGTTCCACTGAAAAACGCTTGTAACAAGTCAGGCAGGACAGGGATTTGAGCTTAGGTTCCCATCAACAAGATCACTGCACAAAGCATTGCTTATTTTGAAGCCATCTCACACAAGCCCTGCCAGGAAAGGCCTGAACAAAGCCTGTCCTAATGAGATAGGCATGTGTTTCTCAGTAAAGTTTGTCTTAACAGCCCATCAAAGAAATGCTTCCCTATCAACTCATCTGCCCTTTGAAATCACCAAAACCATTCCCTGTCTCCAACCCACGTATCTGTTAAGGGTTGAACAAGCATGTTCTGGTTTTTGCTATTTCAAGTTCCAGTTCCCAGAGCATGGCAAATCAGGAAATGCAGTATGATGGCAACAGTTTTGGCTGACATGGAGCTTGCCAGGCTGTGGCTATGCCCCAGCCCCAGAGATGGGTTCTGGCTTGACCCAGCACCATAACAAATACTTGTGTTTTCATCCTGCCACTTCCTCCTCCGTGGTCAGCAAACCACAGACTCCCCAAAATTCAAAACTGAGCAGAGCCTGTCTCTGTGAGGTCCCCAGGAAAGCACCCCAACGTACACATGCATTGCAGAGCCCTTTGCAAAGCCAAACAGACCTGACCAAAATGATCCCAGATGTTCACAAGCTCTTGGCTAAGCTTTGGAGAACACAGACATTTTCCAGACACTATGACTGAAACAGTGAATATAAAAGCATTTCAAGAAGTCATAATGAAACTAAGGTACATCTTGAGTCAGTTCTGCTCTGAACCCTTCCTGCAATCAAGCAGAGCTCAAGTGAATGTCATCCCAAAACATATATTTTGAGGAAGATGCATTTCACAATCTCCTTGACCAAAAGGATTCATACTGGCATCAATCATTCCACTCTAAACCCTGCTTTGGGAAAGTAATTTCCCAAGCATTCTGCCAAGGCAAGCACATTTCAGAGTATTAACAAAAAAATAAAGCTAGTTCTACAGAAAAATCTTACTTGTCCTTACTATGGAAATCACTTCTGTTTGTCCAGACTTTCCCAGAGTCTCCAAAATTACTACAGCAGTGCATCTCTGAACAGAGACACTTCTGGAAAAAGCAGAGATTACTCTGCAGCACCTGATGAGAAGCAGCAACACAGCCTGACGAACCTGTGGTTATCAGTTTGTTCCTGCTCTAAGCAAAAGAGTCAGTATAAACCACAAAATCCCTGACATCTAAAATGTCATTGTCAGGACAAGCCAGGCTGGGCTCTGACAGCAAATAACCTTTCAGGCATAAGCACTGTAACATCATCTCACCCAATTAAAACATCATTTGTATGTCAGGTTCTGTTGTTCAGAGGAGCCCAAGAGTCTCTCGTTGAGCCAATCTTTCAGTCTCCAAGAACATTTGCAGATTTTCAGTCCATAATTCAATAGCCACAGACAAAATACTCCCCAAAGGGCAACAAGATGTACTGTACAAAAATACATATTTTTCAAAAGGCATCACACAAGAAAGACAGAGCCCGTCAACACCAGAAAGCAATTCTGTACAACAATGCTGCTCTGATCAGCAAAGCCTCTCAGGGCTCATTATAAAATCCTCTCCACACGCTGTGAAGATCCTTGGAAGTCTGTGTCTTGAATACCAGAACAGAGATGGCGTAACCATTGCACCCATCTGACACAGAGCCCACAACAGCTCAACACCTCAGACCTGTGTTGAGGCAAACACACACCCACAGCCACGTGCAGACAGCCTCAGCACTGCTGATTCCAGGAATCACTCCAGAGGTCTGCGGGCAGGACAGTGCCCGCCCATGGAGACACCACCAAACCCCTGTCCTGCCTCTGCCACGACCTGCTCGGCTTTGTCCCACACCCACAGGCAGCCCTGGATCTCCTGTGCCCTCCCAAGAGCCAATTCCAGTCATAAACATCAGTGAAATAACAAAATGTTAGCCACTGTGCTTTGACAGCAAAGCCAGCTGAGGAGAACAGGATTAGACCATGGTCCTCAGAGTGTATTCCTAAAGTAATCCATAAGATCATAGTCAGAAACCGAGCAAAAATAAGGTACGGAGTTTTAAATTTAAAATGAAATTTAAGAAAGTTTAAGCTCATGGAAGCAAACTGCTCTTCCCAGGCTCTTCCCCACCCCAAGTTTATAGAAACACTGCTGGGTGCCTGGGCTGGGGAAGGGTTACCTCTGCGGAGCAGCTGTCCCCGTCTGCCTGCCGCCACAAGCCACCGCTCGGTCACCATGTCAGCACAGCCAGCCAAGACCTGGAGCAATCTGCAGGAGGACAGAGAGCAAGTTTCCACGGCTGTGCTGAAGGCCAGATATTTATGCTGCTGGGAGCACTGGGCTGGGTCCAGCAGCAGCTCTGAAATTTAAACACACACTCCCTCTTTCACACGCTGAAACCCCGGGCCAGGGTGACTCCAGGGGGCCGCTGCCACAGGCAGCATCTGTCCCAAGACCAGGAGGTGGAGCAAGCCCTGGGGTGTCCCAGCAGAGGCAGCCTCATCCCCTCGCCACAAATGTCACCTCTGCCATCAGTCACCTGCAGCCAGAGGCTGATGACCCTGAGCTCTTATGATAATGCACAAAATTGATGCTAGAAAAAGTCTCTGGTGGCCACAAGGCTGCTTGTTTACTCAGCTTGCTTAATCCACCTTCAAGAGGCTGCCAGAAAGTTCCTGCAACTTTAATGAACTTCCTCTTGGGTGGCTGAAACTTAAGGATTCAACAGAGTTCATTCACTCTTCTTGGTTTTCCTGATAACTTTTCCTTGTATGAATTTCAGGCTCAAAAGAGAAGGAAGAGACTAATGCCGGAAAAAAATGGCTTATGAGGCTTTGAACTAGAGGACTTATAGAAAATATGTCCTATTTTTAGACAGTTATGCAGACTAACTGGACTAAAACATTAAACAAAGATGTAGTGAGCATGATGCTATTTGCACCCACATACCCTCCTTGACATTACCCAGGCTTAGCTGCTCCTCCCACTGCGATGGCAAAGCCCATTTGGTATTGCTGCCCTTGACATGGGACAACTTGTGAGGCAGCTGAGGTAGAAATAAACCAGCAACAAACCAGCAACAAACCAGCAACAAACCAGCATCACCAGCCCCCTCCAGGCTGGGCAGCTCGGCAGCAACGTGTGAGTGCTGTGCTGAGAGTGAACCCCCGGTGCAGCACATCCCTCCAGGTCTGACATGGCAGTGGCAGCTGCAGCTGCCCAGGAGAGATGAAAAAAAGAACATGGATCCTCAAAAGCTGAGGATCCCAGTGGCCTGAGCGTGGAGGGTGTTCCCTACAGGATCAAGGCACATCCAGAGGACAGCACAAGTGTGAGATCCAAAAATATGACCCGAGTTCCTTGCACTGGATCATCAATCACACCAGGATTTCCCAATCAGTGATGTCAAAGTCACATCCTCTTGAAGGCAGTGATTGTCCTTGTTTAGAGGTGGGGGCTGAGGACAGCCCAAAGCTCTGCCAAGTGTGGATCCAGCACCAGCCTCTGCCTCAGAGGGGCCACAAAACCACCCTCAGGAGCTTCACTTTCATAGCAGAGCAGGTTTCTCATCCCTTCTGCCCCAATATGGAAGATAGTTTTTCTAAACAATCCTCATAAAGTTTCTCTTTATGATCTCTCTGACAAAGAACAATACTAATGTCATTCCAGCCCCACTGGCACATCAGGAGGTGGCTTTCTCCACCTCCACCCCCAATAAAGCTCATCCCAATTCAGTAACACAGCATTAGCCTTGACACTTGTCAAAGAGGGCTGAATCACATGCAGGGAGTGCACAAATCACACCCTGAGCTCTCTCTCATTGCACACCAGAGTGCTCTGCTGCTGCTGCCAGAGATCTGAGAACTAAAACTAAATGCCTGGCTCACCTTGTCCTGCTCACAGCTAAATGCCAGGGCATGCCCATCCCACCACACACAAGGCAACACTTGCACCAGCTCAGCAGGGCATGGAGGGAACCTGCCAGCACATCCCACCTGCATGCTTCCTCTGCTGTCCCTGGCTGACACATGGCAAGTCATCAGGAAAACTCCCACCTCAGCATGCTTGTACAGAAGAGAATACTCTGCTGAAGGCCACAAGGGATTTGCATGGAGAGGGCAGGAGGAGAGGAGAGCAGAAACGAGAAACACGGGACAAGGGACAAAAACAAGGGACACGGGCTGCCTCAACCCACAGGTCACTGTTTTAGAGATCAACACTGCGACTAAGCCTGGGACTGTGATTCATGGGGCAGCCACCACTCAGACCCCTCTGCAGCACCATGACAGGCACTGTCCGGACCCTACAGCACATCTGATTCCTTCCCATGAGCATGTCCTGCATCTGGGATCTCAGGGAAGGAGGGAGTGGAATGGGCAGCTATGAGGGATGAGAAAGGACTCTCAGATCCTTCCTCCTGGAGCAGCCCCTTACTGGATGCTCTGCCCAAGGTCCATCCTGACTCTCTTCCAGCCCCAGACTCCTACAGTGCCGTACCCTCAATCCCCAGGCCGATTCCCCCTCCACCACCCCACCCTGGCACAGAGGACAGGCACGCTGTCCCCCTAAGCATCCTCCCGTGTGGGCCATGTCCCGTCCTCAGCCTCCCCTCATTTCCCAAGAGGAACTACAGCCTAAAGTCACTGAAGCTCCTCACACCCACGTCCCCTTTGCACCAACTCCTGTCCCTCACACCCCCTGCCCCAACCCCGTCAGAGCCCCAGCCCCTCACAGCCCCGGTCCGTCACATCCTC
>VXBQ01005221.1:257105-277925 GCA_013400175.1 Phainopepla nitens
GAGAGAAGGGGGAGAGGTGATGCATTTGAGCTGCGGCCCCGGCCCTGCCCGTGCCCCCGCTGTGCCTCAGCGCGGCCGCGTGGGAGCGGGCCGGGGCCGCCGCGCACCCCGGGCACACTGAGCGCTTTGTGCCGGGGCCCCTCCGGCCGCCGTGGAAAAACACTGAGGCAGAAACGCTGTGAGACCGGGGGCAGCGCCGTTCGAGGCCCGGCAGGAAACAGATCATAATCTTCCTAACGAACTCAGCTCAGCTCAGAGCAAGGGAGCAGAGACTGAGTCAGTGCGGAGCTTGGTCCCAGGGCCTGCTCCAGAGGCGACCCTGGCTCCATGCCCCAGACTGTAAACACCCCACAGGCACAGGTGACTGGGACTGTACTTACACAGAGGCGCTTGAAAAACTAACCCAAATGATGGTCTGTTGTCACAGGAAGTTGTAGTCCAGTTAACCTTTGCAGCCCCAATCGGCTGCAACTGTGACGCTGTGTTATTGGGGCTTTTTTGTTTTGTTCTGTGTCCTTCTTGGCCCTCCACTCACCAACCCAAAATCTGCTGGTGGGGCCACTTCCCACAGGTTGTGGCTGATTCCTTTCAAAGGGCTCTTTCACACAGGGGGAATCCAAACCCCACACTGCCAAGGAAAGAGGGCTGGTGCCTGCAGGGCTGCTCGAGTGTGGGGCAGGAGATCTGTGGCCAGTGGCTCCAAAAGCTTTATTGGTCATTAGTTTCTGCTAAGGTACTAACAACCACTGCCAGGGAACACAGTGGCAGCTGTAGTTAGGGACACCTGGCGTGGTGTGGGGGTGACAAGAAGGCCCTGATTGCTCAGTCCAGGTGTCCTTGGCTGGTGGCAAGGCCCCACACCCTGGAGCACAGTGAGTGATGCAGAAGGGTTGTAGAAACCAAGAGGACACTGCAGCCCTGGGCCACAGTCCTGACCCATCAGCGGCTCTTTTTTAGTACAGGGTGTAAAACAGAGCACAAGGAGTTGAGTCCAGCAGTCCAGAGGAGAAGGTCCCACTGCCCTCTCCCCAGCACTGGGCTGCCTGAGCCTCCTGGCACGTGGTGGCTGCAGCCCTTCGCTGATGGAAATGGGCGCACCTCTGCCTTACGCAGTCCCCTGTAGGCTCTGTGCTGGTCCCCACTTTGGCTCCTTCCAGACCATCCTCTTGGAGGGACAAGCTGAGCCCTGCCACTCCCAGCTGGGCTCTGCCATCCTGGTGGGCTAATTGGTGGGCTCTGTTGCCATGGTGTCCACATCTGGAGGTGGCAACACGCTGCTGTTCCCACCGTTGCTCACGTTTTCCTTGCTGTTTTCCCTCGTGGGGTCACTGCCTTTATCCTCCACCCTCTGCTTGAGTTTGAGGGAAGAATCTCTCCGTGACAGAAGGGGCTGGTAGCCAGCAAAGACTCCTCCACTCGTGTTTGTTCGCTTGTCTGGGGGTGGACAGAAAAAAAGAGATGTTTACCTGGGGCCCAAACTGTTCAGCTGAGGTTTGTGGAGTCCCTCCTTGCAGGAGGCATTGGGCTATCTTCTCTGAGAGCCCTTCCAGCACCAGATGCCCCCAAAAAGGGGAAGATGGGTGGGGGTGTGGGCTCATGCCACAGCGGGGCTCCGCTCAGGAGGTCCAGGGAAGGGTGGTCAGTTGGGTCAGCTGTCTCCTACCTCCTGGCCCGATGGGGTGCATCAGTCGGTTCATCTGGACGTTCCAGTGCTTGACGTTGGTGCTGGCCTGTCGCAGCTTCCGCTGGGCCGCCTGCAGGGCACGGAGGAAAGGGCTGAGCTGGTGCCCCAGTGCCCCTGATCCAGCCCCCTGGGCACGGGTTTCCCTTCCCTGAGTAAGCCTGGATTGGAGGTTCCCTCTGGGATGGAGACTCAGTTCACCCTCCTCTAGAGCTTCTGCTTCCCCTCCAACCTCCCCCTTCACACACTCCCACTGTCAACATCCCTTTGGACATCAGGGCTTTGTCCCCAGGGCAGGACACGCTTGTCCTGTCTCAGCCGCTGCATCACACGGTGCCTGCACGTGGCACAGCTCAAAAACCCCCATGGCAATTCCAGCTTGGTCCTGCCCAGCATGGAGGTGACTCTGAGAGGGCTGGAAAGTCCCCTGGGTTCACCGTGTGAAGAGATGTGGCATGGACATGATGCTCACCATGACATCTTGGTCCACCCGCTGCCTGTTCACTCTCACTTCTTCCAGCTGCTTCTGTGCCTCTTCCAGGCACTTGTTCTTGTTCTCCATCTCCTGCTTGAGGACTTGCTTCTCCCTCTGAGTTTTGATGATATATTCTTCTTGCTCCTCCTTCAGCTTCATCAGCTGTTTCAGCTTCTCCTCTTCCTCAGCCAGTAGCCTGACAATGAAGAGCAAGAGGTGAGGATGTCCCCCTGCCACTTCTTCCACCAGCCTTCCCTGTCCCAGCCTGCCCACTGGGAAGTCACCAGCACACCCCAGTACCTGGGAGCACTGAGCTGCCCAGGGGAGCACATCCTCATGCCCAGCTGCTGCCCTGGGAGCTGGGATGGAGGGGGAGGGATGCCCCAGTCCTACCTGGCCTGCGCATATCTCACAGCCTCCTCGTCCTGCCGCGCTTTCACCTCCTGCTGCAGGGCCTCCTGCAGCCTCTCCTGCATGTCCTCCAGCTCCAGGATGCGCTTGCGCTGCCGCTCTGCCTCCGCCTCCTTCAGGACCATCTCTGCCTGCATGGAGGCACGAGCCTGCGGCGGGGACAGGAGCCATCAGCTGGCCAGGCCACCACCAGTGTCCCCAGAACCCACTTAGGCCCACTGGGTGGAGTGGGCCAGAGCAGGGGCAGTCCATGGGGACAGCTCCAAAGCAAAGCTGTTTCCCTGCTTGGCAGACAGACTGTGTCATTTGGAGCCAGTGCGGGCTGTGAGGTCAGAAATGGGCTCCCTGTCCATCCTGGCACCAGCACTCGCCTCTCACTGTCCCCCAGCTAAAGCCCTTTGAGGCAGGCTGTCCTCATCTCCTGCTCAAAGGGATCTCAGGCACAACAGAGCCCAGAGGTGATGGGTGGCAGCAGCACTGAAGGAATCCCTAGGCTGCCCCGGGCAAGGGAAGGAGAAGGAAGCACCCACCCCGTGGGCACCACAGCCCATGTGGGATGCACGCACCTGCTCAGCCTCCCGCAGCTGGATCTCCAGGGTCCTCTGCATCTCCTCGTGCTGCTGCCTCCGCCGCTGCTCCTCCTCCTGCAGCAGGATCTCTGCCTGCCTCTGGGCCTCCTTGAGCAGCTCCAGCTCCTGCAGCTTCCTCTCCTTTTCCTCCTGCAGCTGCTTGAGCCGTTGCGTCTCCTCCTCCTTGGCCGCCTTGCGCTGCTCCCGCTGCTCCCGCTGCTCCCGTCGCTTCTGCTTCAGGTCCTTGTGCAGGGACTTCTTTCCCTCGGCCTGCAGCCTGATGGCTGTCTGGATGGCTGGAGAGGGAGGGCACGGTCAGTGGGGACATGCAGGGGGCATGGGGAAGCTGGGGAAGGGGCGTGGGGTGGGCACAGACCGAGTGTCCACTCCTGGCGCTGCCGGGTGTCGGAGGCGCTCATCTCGTACGTGCGGGACGGGGTCTTCACACAGAACATGCACCTCTTCCCATCCCTGTCCGGCAACACCTGCAGGAAGAGGACACAGCACAGCATTACCCCCCGTAGCCTACCTTATTCCCCCGTCTTCAGCCACAGGACTGCCTCTCCCATGCTCATGGATGTGAAATTGTGTGTCCCTGGGTCTCCCAGGGCTCTGAAGGGTCTGCTGTCCCCAAGCTGAGTGTGGCCTGGGCTGTACCTCCACGCAGCAGTGCTTGTCCAAGGCGATGCTCCCCTTCTTCTCCTTCCGTTCCTCGCTCATGTAGTAGGACAGGACACTGGGCTTCAGCATGAACCACCGCTCCGACCAGTTCCTCCTCAGCTGGCCCCTTTTCCAGAGGTAGCCCTGCACCCCAGAGACACGGAGATCAGAAGGGGGTGGGAGCAGGATGGAACTTGTGCCCTGGAACATGTGGGCTCCTTGCCTGTTTGAGCACATCCTCGATGACCTCCTGGTACACCTCCTCCACGGCCATGCTGATGGCCTCCTGCTCGATGCCTCTCAGGAACCGCCCCGAGTTCACCATGTCCAGGAACTGCCAGACCGTGAGCCCGCCCTGCCCCTGCGGCTCCTGGGACAGGTATTCATCCAGCTCGCAGGAGTTCAGCTCCACGTTCATGGCTGTGCAGATCTTCTTCAGCAGGTACTCCACCTGTGGGGAAGGGGACACTCAGTGATGGGAAGAAGCCAGAGCTGTCCCCATCCCATTGAGCCATTTTGGAGAGCCCAAGGCCACATCTCTCTCCAGCCAGGAGCTTGATCCCAGAGGGATCACCCTTAGTGATGGTTGAGGTGTTCCAAGCAGGAGGCTGGCTCAGGAGACTGGAACTGGGTTAGAGTTTCACCTCTGCTGGGAGGTTTTTCCTTTTAACCCCAAGGCTGGGATGTTTTGGCTGGTTTGTCTGCAGAGTAAGAAAATTCTGTAGCAGTCAAGAGCCTGAGGGAGTACAGGACAGCACTGCTGAACCCCATTCAGGACTGATGTCTCAAAGCCAACACGAGCTCAGCACCACTGCTTTCCAAAAATCACTGGGGAGGAGCAAGGGACAGGTCCCTATGCAGATGAGCATCATTTTAAAACTGCAAATAAAAGGAGTCAAGGTGGTTGACATGATGTGGGGAAGACTTATTCCAGCTCAAGTTTTGCTGCCAGCTCTCCTCTGCCCACAATCTGGGGACTGAGGCTGGTGGGAGCCAGCCAGCCAAGAAGCCACGTAGGAAGGTGACACATAGCAGGGTCCCCACACCCAGCAGGACTTTTTTATGTCATTTAATTCTGAGAAGGGCAAGAATTGAATGCAGTTGCTCAGGATGATTCAGTTTTGCATGGTCTGGGGAACAGGAAACACCTCTCCAAGGGCACAGGAAATGTGGTCACCCTTCTGCGTCTGCGCAGCACGGTGCTTCTTGCCTTTTTTCTCCTTTTTTTTTTAATATTTTTTTAATTTTGGCTTTTCTGCTGATCTCAGGAGGTTGATGTGGTAGAAGGCAACAGCAGCCATTTTCCCAGCCAAGTTCCTTCTGCTGAGGCCACTCTTGGCTTCTGCACTTGAACCCAGATCTGGCCCCCTTCTCATGGGGGTTTAATCTGACCCCAGAGAAAGGGAGAACCTTCCCCCCTAAATGCTGTGGAATTTGGAGATTTGGAGATTACTGCCAGAGGCTTTTCTTTGGCTGGCACCTCACCCTTAACACTTCATGCTGGGCAGGGGCTGAGCACTGGGTGGCAGTGGCCACGGGGAGGGACAGCCAGGTCTGCTCTGCCACTGCCCTCTAGGCAGGAGAGGCTGCAGCACTTTGGAGGGTCTCCCCTCTAAAGCCCCCCTCTCTTCTCCCTGGGCAGTGGGGGTGGATGTGGGCACTGAGGGGGTGTCCAGGGCAGACAGCCCCCTTTTCCCACCCCCAGCCTCCTCTCTCTCATCCCCTGAAACACCACATCTTGCAGGATGCAGTGGGACATGCCAGGAAGCGATAGTGGGATGTGTCACCCACAAATGGGGCTCTGCCAGGACATGGAGCCCTGGGAGGACAGGGAGGAGGGGGACAGGCAGGTCCTACCTCATCTGGCACCATGACAAGAGGGTATTTGTCTTCAGACAGAAAGTTGAAGAGACACCAGAGCTTGAAAGCATCCTGGTGGGATACAATGCTATTCCCATTCCGGTCGGGTTTGTAGTTCTTCTTCGCTGTCAGGGTCCAGCAGAGCTCATCAAAATTTTCTTTGACAAAAGCGCCTTCCTCTACCTGCAGGCAGAAATCAGGGGGTGAGTGGGGAGCTGAAGAGCTATGGAGGGGAGTTCTGGGGGAGGAAGTGGTGGAGAGAAGAAACCCTCACCGCTAAAATCTGTCCAGTGAGAAGCACGGGGTGATTGGCAGCACCAGCAAGAACCCTGGGGTGCAGCACAGGCAGGATGATGTGGAGCTCTCCAAGCCCACCTCCCCAGTGCCTCCATGGTTTGGGGTTCCTTGTTATCCCATTCAGCCACAAAGAGGAGCTGAAGGGAAGTGCTGGCCCGAGGGCAGCCAGCAGGAATGGTGCCTCCACCAGCCTCGCCCCTGCTGCTGTTCTTTCATTGTGTCCTGGCACTGTGAGCTGCCCCAGGCAGCACGTTTGCTGCAGATGGGTGAACTGTGATGGGATCAGAGGAGCTCTGGCTGTCCCTGGGTGCTCTGTCCCAGCTGTGTGAGCCACACACCACCAGCACAGGAGCAAACTGTGGCCTGCAGCAGCCAACCTGGAGGAAAACCTTCGGGTGGCAAAAGCTAAAAGCTCCTCTTACTAGGAAAACCCACTTCCACCTTTCCAGGCTATCTCTGGGATTCTATTAGCCATGGTGAAACCAGAAGAGGTGAGTTTAAAGATCACCTCCCAAAGAACCATGCAGGCAACTGGAAGGACTTTGGCCACTCTGTGATGGGGAGATTGGGCTGGGCTGACCTTGGGGAGCTCCTGCTCTGGGCTGAGAGAAATGGGGAAGGTTTTGCCCTTGCTTGCTGCAGACCAGATCCCTGCAGCCAAGATCAGCATTGCTGGACCAAGCTGGGCAGTTGCTGACCAGCTCTGGGCAAGGCAAAGATGGGCACAGGGCTAGGGACTGACACAGGGACTGACATGGGCACTGGCACAGGGACAAGAACACCAGGAGAGCCAGGGGAGTGAAGGGTTACTGCACCCAGCTCTGGCCCCTTTCTGTGAGCACACAGTGGAAGAAAGCTGTCAGTCATTCTTCCTCTCCTCACATGCCTCGAGGAAACAGCACCCACAGACCAACCTCTGGCTGTGCAAGACAAAGGTGTCTTTGAACTGCAGAAAAAAGGGAGAAAGCCCCTGCCCACCCCAATTCTGCTCCTGCTTGCATGCCATCCTCCTCCCTCTCCTCTTTGCCAAATGAGGTCACACCTCAAATTTGAGCACGGCTGGAGAGGATAAAAGGGGCTGATTTCTCTCTCTGAGCCTTTCAGGAAATATGGACAGAGATGCTGCTCCATCCAGAGCTGTGACGTAAAGGGATGACTTCATCCTTGCCAGGGAGAGGCTGAGTACTAAACACTTCTCACTCATTTTGGCATTCACCTGAGCAGTCCCCATCTCTCTGCACCCTCTTTCCACCCACCGAGGCATGTGATTTCCAAGAGCTAAGGGGTGCTTCCAGGAACCTCAGTGTCCTCATGTGAGCAGTAGCAGGTCTGGGGGATGCCCAAGGAACCCACCTTGTCCAGGATGTACTTGTTGAGGTAGGGCATGTAGCCCTGGCTGGACACTGGCCCGTCATCGTCATCGCGGAAATGCTCTTCCAGTGCCACGGGGTCGTGGGGGATGCACAGCACTGTGTACAGGTTGTGAGACAGCACCTGGCCAAGCACAAGGGGTGGTGAGAAGCTGAGCAACCTCCAGCCCTGCCCCAGCACATCCTCAAAGTGCCACCCCCTCGCTCACCCCCCTGGGGACTGTGCCCTGCATGGCATCACCTCCCGGCAGCCACAGCATCGAGTCAAGGTTTGGGTCTGGCATAATTTCCAAATGTAAACCTTAGAGAATCATTTAGAAACAGGCAAAAATCGAGGATTTTTCCACATTAGTTTCTTTTCTTGGCACATGAGGAACTTCTTTCTTGAAAGGGCTGTTTCAAACCTCTCAGAGCAAACAGGACTCGCTCTGATCTAGAAAAGCTGATAAGCCACCCCAAGCTATGCATTTGGCACAATCACGGCCCAGCCTGGCAGCAGCCACTGTCTGCTGGGGGCATAGAAAGATGGAAACATGAAAATAGGAAAGACTGGTGAGAAACTAAACAAAGCTTTTGTCTGGAATGGAAGCAGACAATGGAGATCTGGAGACACACCATCCCCAGAAATACTCAGCAAGATTCACCAGCAGCCCGTTTTGTTCAAATCCCCCCAAATAAAGCATGCTTACAAGCTCATGGATTTCCCATGTGCTGGAAAGCCTGAAGCAAGGCTGCCCATGAGCACCACCAGCATCTCTACCTTGTGATGCTGGGCCTTTACATCCCTTGCCTTTACATCCCAGAAGCAGGAGATGGTTAAACGAGTGTCCCAGACTGACAGCTCCCCACGGCACCAGGATTTGCCAATGCAGCTTGCCAAGGGTTCAAGAGAGGGGCTGGAACATCTCTTGGAGGAGATGGAACAGCATCCCTACTCCTCTGTGCAGGGCTGGAAATTTCCTCCCAGCAGGAGAGGAGCCGCCCGAGGCCATGATGGCTGCTGCAGCTGGAGACAGTTCTTGCTCGACCAGATTTTCGTTCTCTTTTCCACCCTCTGGACCAATGGGATCAGCAGGACTCCACCCTGTGCTCACACAACAGGGCTGTAGCCCCAAGCACTGCTGCTATGGCTTTGCCTTTTGGGGCTCAGTGCAGCCCCAGGGTCCACACAGCAGTGGAAAGGCCTGGGAATATCATGGACATCCTCCAGGATGGTAACAAATCCATCAGGATGAATTCAAAGTTTGGGAATCATGTCCCATTCTGTATTTCCAAAGTGGGCCCTCATCTCCATCCTTTGCCCCCCTCCCAGAGCACCCCTAAAAAGCCCGGTGAGGTCTCATTTGTGACCCTGGCCGTTGGGGACACCCTGAGCCCCTCCATCCATCCTGGCACCCTGTGGCCCAAAGCCCCTCCTCTCGCAGGGCTGTCGCTGACAAACGGGGAGGAAAGCCCTGGCCTAGTCAGGGGTGGTGTGACTGGAGAAAGGAGAGGTGAGAAACCCTTGCAGGCTCTGAAACAGTGACAGGAGGAGGAGAATAACAGCAGGGGAAAGGGATGCTACCAAAGCAGTTTGCTGCTACAACCTTTCCCCTGTGGCATGCAGGGGATGGCTGTGGCTGGGGGGGAGCAGGGGCCTGCCTGACTGCTGTTAGTGCCCTGGATTCCTCTGAGCAGCCTTGTTTCTGTTCTCCACCCTCTCCCACCGCTGTCACACCCATCACCCATGAGCAGAGGTGCCCAAAAGCACCAGGGCAGCGCTGGGTATTTCCAGCCACGCATGGCCACTCTGAGGGGCCACACCCCATCCCACATCCACAGCCCTTCCAGCCCGGCCAGGGAGGGGGATGCAGTGGCACTGAGAGCACAAACACTTCCCAGGAGCAGGGCTGCTGGCCTGCCTGTGCTGGGAACAAAACTACCCGACCTCGCTGAGTGCGCAGCACCCGACCACAAGCTGTCCTTCCTTCCTGTGCACACACACACCTACTCTCACAGCAGCATCTGCACAGAAGTGCCCCTGCGAGGAGCCCAACGGCTTCCCACAGCTGCAGCTTCACGCTGGAAACCCCGGCACGTTCAGAGCAAGGCTGGAGCGTGGCCGGGGCTCAGCCGGCAGCTCCCGCTCTGCCGGGACGCTCCCACCCCACTCTGGGGCTGGCTCTGTCCTGTCCTGCAAACCCGGTGTCTCTCCCACCCCTGTTCAGGACCCTTCGTGCAGCAACACGCCCGGGTGAGGGAGCAGAGCACAGCCCAGCTCAGGGCCCAGCAGCCCTGGAGGAGTTTGGAGAGGGCTCGGCAGCTTTAACGCTTTTAATTTTTAATTTTTTTATTGCTCAGAGCTGCGAGACCCCGCATTCCAACCTCATTGAACCGCGGCTGGCCTGTGTAGGCTGGGGCAAACTGGAGTGTTTTTGGGGGTGGAAACAAGCTCTCCCTGGCCTGGAGGCAGTGGGAGAGTCATCCAGAGCTGAGCTTTGCTGTTCAGTGACCTACTGCCAACCCATCCCGTCACTGAAGCTGCGTGGGAGAACATCTCTTCCCCTCTGAAGTGTCCCCCTGGGTAAAGTCACCTCAGAGGTGCCATCCCCGGCATCACCACAGCCCCTAGACCACGGTTTGCAGACCCTGCACGAACTGTCCATGGAACTGCCATTAAAATCAGAGTCTCTGTAGCCTCAGCATCATCACTGGTGATAAAGATCCCTCAAGACAAGCACTGCTGGTGCTTTTGGGTCCATCCCATGCCTGGGCCAGGCTCTGGACCCAGAGCAGTGGTGCAGGGGATGCTGTGAAGGGAGCACAGCAGCCCCTCTCAGGGATTAGCAAACCAAATTAATCCCTGGCCTACTTTAGGATTTTCCCTAATTCCTTCAGCTATTTCTACAGTTTTAGCAGGTGAGCGTGGCTTGCAGAGCACATGCCACGAGTTCTGGGGGGCAGCCAAAGGCTCTTGGCCACAAAGGCTGAGCAGGAAGAATCTGCCTCACGCTGCTTCTCCTCCAGATCCCTGCAAACAAAACTCTGAATTCTGGGGCAAAACACACCCCCCTCCCAAAGTCCAGCATCTTCCCTGCAGTCTGTCCTGGAGAAGCCCTATAAAATAGAGGGAATAGAGGAAAAGTGGGTCTTTTTGCAGTGGTTCAAAACTGGTCTCGCAGACAGGCAGCAGCTGCCAAGTCCTGACGCAATACCTCCCTGCGCTCAGCATGTTCCTGCTCAGGTCTCTTCTCTCATCTCAGACCCTGGTACCAACCAGCATTTCCAACCCCAGTGCCAGCCTAAGAACTAAAACGGATGAAAAACCCCACATTCCCACCGTGTGCAAAGGTTAAAAAAATCAATTATCCAGAGCCAAGGGCCTCCCTGGGTTCCAGCAGCCCTGGCCCAGGGGCAGACAAAAAGGTATTTAAAGCTATGATGGGTTTGATGAAAGGCTGAGGGCATGAGCCCTCTGAAAGCTGCTAAGAGCAGGGAGATGGAAAAGCGGAGAGTTTTTAAAAGTGCTGTGTTATTTCTGGCCACAGCACTAAGGAGTTTTTACTTAAAAACAACCTGTCCCTACCTCCTGACCCACTGGCTCAGCAAGGAGAAACACAGGTGCTCTGGCAAGCAAGAAAATGTAAACAGAGTTTGGGCTTTTAGTTGGCCATAAAAAGCACAAGAAACTGATAATTAAAATGTAGATTTCTTATCACTTTCACCTAGAAAACACATTTGAGCATGAATTTCCCCCCACCTCTTTTTTTAAAGGGAGACGCCACAGAGCCTGAGAACTTCACCAGAACCAGCGCGGAGGTAACAACAAGATCTTATTGATCTTAATATTTAACAATTTCTCCGTGGAAACCCGCGGGGATGCAAAGCAGCCCCGGACTCGCTCCGCCGCTCGCTGCCCACCCTCCATCCGTGCGCCGCCCGAGCTCCCCGGGGACTCACTTTGAGCTGCGATTTGGAGACCTTGCCGCTCTTCTCCACGTCCAGGGCGGTGAAGGCGTACCAGATGGACTTGAGCAGCTCGGCTCGCAGGTCCATGGCTGGCGGCGGCGGCGGCGGCTCTGCCGAGCCCGCGGATCCGGTTCCTGGAGCCGCCCGGGCGGGCGGGACGTGGGGCGGGAGCGCCGCCCGCTCGGGGCGCCCCGAGAACCCCCCGGGCCCCATCGCCGCTCCCCGCACGGCCGGGGCTCACCGACCCTCTGCTGAGCTCTGCCCACAGAGCAAAAGGTCCGTCCTCATTTGAGTTTTGGGGAGAGAAATGCCCGCCCTGGCTCAAGCAGCAGCTTCCCCTGGCAGCGGGAGCGCTCTCTCTGGAAGGGATCGGTCGCGCCAGGCGAGCGCGGACTCAGCCTCTGGCACCCTCTCGGGTTGTGCCCGTTCCGTGCCCGCGGAAACGTCTTTCTCTACAGACTCCTCTGGGATTTCCAAAAAATGACCCACGCGACTGCTGGGAGCCTGTGCCAGGCTCAGGGTTACGGCTGGACTCGAGGATCTCGAAGGTCTCTTCCAGCTCTGTCCACCCAGCCCCGGGGCAGGGGAGGGGCTGAAGGCACCTGTGGGGCAGGACACCAGCCCAGGTCTCTCTCCCCAGCTCAGGGGAGGATGTAGGATGTGTTCACAGACACAGTTCTCTAAATCCAGGCTTGCAGGGGTCCCTGGAAGAGCCAAGGCCTGATGTGAGATTTCAGGGACTCGTCTCAGCCTCTCCAAGCCACACACTGAGGGCTCAGAGGGTACAGCTCACGCTGCTCCCAGCCCTCTGGGACAGCTGCTGCCTGGCAGGACATGCTTTGATCAATCCCACAAATCTCAATGTCCTTAATTCTTACAGCTGCTGAACACCACCATCCACCCTCCCCTCTCAGCTTCCACCAAAGAGAAGAGGGGTCCTTTTAAAACCCAAATTTTAAATTTGTTTTTATTTCAACTGAGCATTTACATCCAGGTCTAGCTCAGCTCCTGGCAAGTGCTGGCAGCTCTGCTCCACAGCCAAGGAGTCTGCCAGGGAAGCTTTGCTTAAGAAGGAAGTGTTGACAAAGAGATGGGAGAACTGCTGTTGGAGCCATCCCAGTGCTGGCTCCGATGGCAGGAACTGGTCACCCTCCCTACTGAGCTCAGGACAGCCTGGGCTTGCTCTGATGGGCCTTTATTGCTTCTGTGCACGTGCTGCCCACTTGCCTCTGAGCTGGAGGGGTGGGCAAGAAAGGGGAGCTGTTGGACCATTCCTAGAGGGAGAGGGCAGGAAGTGCCCCTCAAAAATGGGCTGCTGCTCAGAGCCCAGGAGCAGGCAGCAGTCCAGTGTATTTGCCCTCCCTCCCTGGAGGGAAGAGCCCTTCAGACAGGGTCACCCAGCAGCCCCACGCCGCCCTGTCGGTGTCCCAGCTGGCACAGGGCACACGCTGGCACTGGCTCAGACACTGTCCCTGCCCCATGTCCCACCTGCAGCACCCGCCACCCCTGCACACGGCAGGCTGGGGCTGCCACTGCCCCTGCCCCGGCTGCTGTGCTGGCCTCAGCTCCCCTTCTCAGGCAGGGCTGTGTCAGCTGGCACTGGCTCGTAGTGGATGACTGCTGTGGCCATGCTGAGGGCTTCCTCCAGGCTCTGCTGCTCTTCCAGCTGAGGGAGGGAAGGGGGAGAGAGAGAGTGAGTGCTGAACCCCCAAAAGGCAGCTCAGGGTGGCTCCCAGCAGGACAGAGGGGTGACAGAGGTGGGTGACACAGGTGTGATGCAGAAGGGCTGTTTGCAAAGGAGCATTCTGCAATCCCAGCAGGATGTCCCTGCTGTCCTCTGCACACATGGCATCTGGGAATTAAGGAGCAATGCAGCAGGCCCAGAGGGCAAGTGCTGCAGTCAGTGGGTGGCCAGGGAGTGAAGGGGATGGTGGCAAGAGCCATGTGGTACCTGCACAGCAATGTGGGTGCCGTGGGAGGTGGCCAGCAATGCCACCTGCTGATGACAGAGCGGGGCCATGTCCGACTCCTCTGACACCACTGCTCCAGAAGCAACTATGGTCACCTGGGAGAAGTTCAGATGATCATATTTTAAAAGAAAATGCAGTTCTCTTCTAGCAGAGGAAGCAGGGACAGTCCCAGCTTTGTCTGTACCTCCTGTGCCTCGGTGCCATCGGTGCTGGCCACAGTCATGGTGCCAGTGTCAGCACCTGCCAGCTCTCCCTTGGGCACGGCCAGGGCCCCGCTCTGCGTCACCACGCTGATGGCACTGCCCAGGGCCTGCAGCTCTTCCTGAGACAGACTGACCTGGGGATGACAGCAGATGCTCAGGGAGTCTTAGGCAACTCCTGAGTTTAGCAACTCATCAGTCTGGGCAAGGAGGAAACAGTTTCTCTGCAAGACTCAAGGCACAGAGAACTTAAGGACTTTGCCCAGGGCCAGGGATAAAATCGATGACAAAGAACTCAGAGCTTGAGTCTTCAGCCCTCCCTCTTCTACCACATCTCCCCTCCCCATTCAGCCTTTTGTCTCAAGTCTGGATGGGGATAACTGTGCACTGCAGCAGCAGGAGCATCCCAGGCTAAGAGGAAACAGGTCACTGGTGGCAGCTGTTTCCTTTGCCCCGTGCCACAGAAGGAAGTTTTTTCCAGTCAGCACAGGGGCAGCTGGTGGAGGGAAGTACAAGAAAAGCACTGCTGTATACAACATGACAAAACATCTCCAAATCCAGCCTGGGTCAGCAGAGCTGGGAAGCTGCAGGGAGCCAAGGGCTGCCAGTCACCACACAGACACACAGAGACCCCATCACCAAGGGGGACACTGGGACCAGAGACCCCCCAAAGCCCCACTGCAGCAGTGGGTGAGGCTGTAGGAGGGAGCCCTGAGGGCAGGAAGAGCCCAGGAAGCTCCAAGGTCTGAAAAAATGCTGGGAAAGGGCCCTGCAAAGAACACCATGGCTGAGTAGAAGCAGATCTCATTTCAGATGATAACTACTGTCCCTGACATGCTGGAGGCTGTCCACATCCATACCTGCTCTGTCCCATCCTGAGAGATAAGTGAGATTTGTGTAGGCACAGCATCTTCCTCTTCATCTTCCTCCATCTCTGACAGGAAAGCAATATGCTGACTCTTCAGTGGAGAGCCTCTGTCAGCAGCTGCAGCAGCTGGATCAGAGAAGGAGAAGAGCAGCATTATCAGAGTGTGAAAGCACATGCCTGGCCTCTGGACCTGCCTGTGGCCTCAAGGGCCAGCACAAAAAAGCACAAGACCATGATGACACCAGCCCAGTGATGGCCTGGGAAGAAGGGCTTTTACCTCTCCCTGCACCACAGAATGGGCAGGGCCCTGTTCCCAGCCTGTGACATTCAGCAAGGACCGTGCCAATAGATCCGGATTCGGCGGGGAGGCAGGAAACCGCGGCACACACTCGGATCTGAGAGGGGTGTGGCTGCTCTGGCTGTCACCTCCCTCCCCTTGGCCACACCTTGATGGGGGAGTGGCTGCTCACCCTCCAGCTGCTGCTGCTGCTGCTCGTACAGGGCCTGCTCGCTCTCCTCGGTGGCCTCCAGCTCGCCGTGGCTGCTGCGTTTGTGCATGGCCAGCGTGGAGGTCTGGCGGTAGGTCTTGCCGCAGCTGCTGCACGTGTAGGGCTTGCAGTGCGTGTGCACCACGTGGTGCTTGTACAGGCTGGAGTACTCCGTGAAGCGCTTCCCACAGCCCGGCACGGTGCACAGGTACGGCTTCTCTCCTAGGGCAGAGGCCACAGAGCTGAGCTTCACCCTCCTCGTGCTCTGGGGAGGCACTCCCCACCAGAGCAAATAGCTGGAGACAGACTGCTGGAATAATAATCAATCCTATCAAGCAATTCCCGCTATTTCCTCCAACTCCCTGGCCACCTCCAGATCCACCCCTCCAGATGTTCAGCCTGGAAATGCCCATTCCAGCCCCACCAACCTCCCTGCTGCTGCCTCCCTGCTACCTGTGTGGATTCTCATGTGGTTCTTGTAGTTGGTGGCGCTGGTGAAGCCCCTGCCACAGCCAGGCTCTGCACACATGTAGGGCCGCTCGCCCGTGTGCGTGCGGATGTGAACCTTGCGGATGTTGGACGTGGTGAAGGAGCGGCCACAGCCCACAAAGGGGCACTTGAAGGGACGCTCACCTGCACGGACAGAGCGACGTGGGTGAGACCTGCCACCACACAGCCACCTGGAGTGCCCTGCAGCCCTTCCACTGGCTCCCCCTGTGCAGCTCTGGCCCCGTGCTGCTCACCTGTGTGCGTGCGGATGTGTTTCTGCAGATCCCCGGAGGTTTTGAAGGCTTTGCTGCACATGTCTTCTGGACACTTGTACGGTTTCTCACCTGTGTGTGTTCTCACGTGGCTCTTCAGACCATACCCTGGCCAGGACAGAGACCACAACTAACTTTGTAATGAGAAGGAAACACCACGACAAGCTGAGTATCACCCCTCAGTCCATGTACTCGAGTGCCTGTGTTGTGTTTGCAAAGCTTGAAGGGGAAGAAATAACCAACCCCAACAGGACTTCCAACCTTGCTTCCACCATTATCTGCCCACAATCAATGAGTCTCAGCAAGCTCCCATGCTGTGATTCACTTGCACAATGGTCTGGATGTTGTGCTCTACTGCACCAGAGTTAGGACTGAAGCTCAGCAGGGGTAGGGTTGGACAGAAAATGAAATCTGCTCAAGACAGAAATTGTCACCTGTAGCAAATGCTTTCCCACAGCTTGGGAAGTCACATGTGTACGGCCGGTCACCTGTGTGAGCACGTTCATGTACCTGGAAAAAAAAGAAAAGGTGCCTAAAATGAGGTCCAAGGCAAGGAAGAAGGAAAACTGTGGAAAAAATGCTGGTGGATAAAATTTGAAGTTCTCTGTTGGATTTCACCTTGGCCAACTGACACATCTGGGTCTCTGGGAGAGCTCAGCCTATAAGTCAGCTGCACACAACAGAGCCTTCTGCTCTGGCAGTGTACCCTGGGACTGGTCTGGCCTGCACACTGCCATGTCACCTGCTTTACCTTGAGGTGGTGGGCAGTGGTGTAGAGGCGGCCACAGCCTTTGTACCCACAGCGGAAAGCTCTGCTGCCAACCTGCTGCCCCTTCCTGTTGTTTTGCACCTCCTCCTGCAAATCCTGCTGAGACAAATACTGGAATCAATCCAGCAAGCCACCACAGCTTCGCTAAGCCCACACAAATATTTCCCTCCTTGCCATACATATGCACTCCTGCAGTTATCCTCCAAAAACATGTTCCAACAAACCAGCTTGTACCCACATGGTGAAGCCCAGGTGACAGAGCTCTAGGAACCTGCATTTCCCCCTCCAACCTCCCAGGGGATTCTCAGACACGAAACTCCCTTTCTCAGCTCATTTGAAATATGTGCAGTTAGTATTTGCTAACTTGGCAGAGAATCCACAATGCTTTTCTAATTACTGGCAAAAAGGAGTTCAGCCTACTTCCAGTCACTGAAAAATTCAGACCTGGGAAGGGATGTTGCTGGAGTCCTTACTCTTCATATGGCAGGTGTCTGTCACTCCCTCTTCTTCCTCATCAGACCCCTGTGAGTGAAGAAGCACAGGCACTGTTTGTGCCTCTCTGTACAGTGTGCAGCAGGAAGGCAGTGACAGCCACAGTGCCACCCCACCCTTCCCCACAGAGCAGGGGCTGGGCCTGCCACAGCAGGAAGGTCTGTGCCCAGCTCAGCACTGCCAGCACCCTCCTGGCAGCCCCTGCTCCACAGCACTATGGAGACAGGAGAAAATGGCAGCACGTGGGACACTGAGGTGGGAGACTGCAGGGACAGCACATCAGGATCTGAAACTGGTTTGGTTTTGAGGCCTTTGTCACCATGGGGACAGTGGTCATGGCTTAGCCACTGCTGACACACCAGAGGCTGTATCACAGCAGCTCTCCTCTCTTCCCAAACCTGAACCTGCAGCAGGTGAAGGGTGGCAGGCCCAGCACTGGCTGGGACCAAAGCCCTGTTCTGTGTCCCCAGCTGTGCCCTCAGCAGTGGCACTCACACTGGAGCCCTGTCCAGTTGCTTCTGTCAAAGCTGCTGCTGCTGACACACAGATGCACACAAGCACTGTGCTGAAGGCACAAATTCAGGCCAAGAGATGCTGTGCCCTCACCTTCCTGCCACACTGCTGCAATGCACTCATGGTGTCCACATCAAAGCCATCATCCTCCTCCTCCCCAGCCAACTCCTCGAGCCCAGTTTCTGTCTGCACTTCCAGGATGGTGCTGCCAGGTGCCACAATGACAGGATGGTGGATGTAGGCAGTGGAGCCATCCTCTAGTTGGACAGCTTGGAATGTGCCAGGCTCGTAACTCTCTGCAAGAAGAAACATTCAGGTAAAGACCTGAAAGAAATTCAGCTGGAAAAAAGCTCAGTGTGAGGCAGAAAAAAAGTGCTTCAGCTCCCCAGCCTTGGAAATCTGAGACACTTCAGCAGCTTCTCTCCAGAGAAAGAGCAGGGAGTGCTTTACCTTTAGCTGTGCTGTGTATGAAGGCCATGCTGCCATCCTCCAGCACCACTGGCTGCCCATCTTCAAAAGACACAGCCTCTAAAAGAAAAGAAACACATCCACACACCTTCCTGGAGGACTCAGGATGGGGAATGCTGTGGCAGTTCAGGCTGCCAGGCAGGAGAGGACACAGGCTGCCTGCTTGCCCTGAAAGGCAACCACAGCTGTAGGTTTTAAGACACCATTTGAGCCCTTCTGTGTGAATGATGAGGTTTTCAAGGCTTCATGCACAGATTTGCCTCTTCCTTTGCTCTAAGGAGTAATGCAGTGTCTCACCAGTTTCAAAATGCCAGATTATATCCCAGACAAGAAGGATGGCTCTGGCACAGGGGTGTGTGAAGGAGAACACAAACATCCCATGGCAGGGGAAGCAGGGGTGAGAAGGAGAACCCCTCTCACTGTGCAGGTGAAGGCAGGAAGAGGACGAGGAGGGGAAAGTGGCACAGCCATAAAGCTTTGATTTCAAGCAGCCTTTGGAGTACAGAAGAGGGAGGTGGCATACAAGAGCTGGGGAGCATCAAGGAAGGACTGCCCAAAGTAACAGAGCTCTTTCTACCTGCCCTTTTGCATCTTAGCATGGCCAAGGATGATTCCTCCGTGCCACTCTGGTGCCTGCCACGTGAACTGGATTCCCAACACCTCTCACACTAATGTTACCTAATTTCAGAGATGACATTGGCTAATGGGTCAGTGACCAAGGTGGCATTGTTCCCAACAATCCCCACATCACCCCTCCCCACCAACACCTATTCCAGAAGTAATATATTATCTCACAGTTCAGAGGAAATTCCAAGCTCTGTGTGTGCTCTGTGGCTGGCACCAACACAGCACACAGCTCACTGGACTTGTGGTATGACAACAGGTGAGAGACCACAGGTGAAATGACACTCAAACATTTGTCTCCACCTCCACCAAATTCACCTTCTCATCAGATTGCTAAAATCTTTGCAGGCAATGTCCTTGTTTACTCAGCCTCAAAACCACAAGAAAGAAAACCCCAACAGAAACCCTATGCTCAAATGGACTTTTGAGAGCTGGAACTGAGAGAGGAGCCCAAGTGCTGGAGCACTGAGAGCTGCATCTACAGTGTCCTTCCAAACAGAAAGAGGGGAATGTGTGTTCCTCACCTTTCTGAACTGTCACCTGATGGATGTAAGCTGTGGTCCCATCTTCAAGTTCAATGACTTGCCCTTCAATCAGCTTTTCACCTGGAACAGTTAAAACATGCCATCAGCTGCTGAGCCCAGTCCCACAAGAGAGAAATTGTCACTTCTAGGCTGTGATGGATCAGCTTTCCCCCAGAGAGGCACTTCACTTCCCAAAAATGCTGGCACTGCCCTTTTCTAGACAGGACACACGACAGAGACCCTCAGGCATCACTTGCTGAGGAGCTGCCCCTCACAGCTCCTCATGCCAAGGAGCAGAAAGAGCACACAGAAAAAGCAATTACACTTGTGTTGGAAGGAAAAATCAACTGGCTGTGCTGAGTAGCATCAGCCTGGAGATCTATCTACTACTTTGGCAGAGGATCAATTGTTGGGAAACAATTACAGCACCTGAAGGGGCCTAAAGTGCTGCCAGTGTTGGGCTGTAGAGACTGAACCCTGCCAAAGCCTGGCTCTGTGCAAACCTGTAATAATGACTCAGTTTCCCAATGATTTGGTGCAGAGAGGACATTGCTCCATCCCACTGACCATGGAGAATCCAGGCTGCCTTCACCTGGAGCATAAGGTTTGAGAGGGGAGGGTCACACAACCTGGCTGTTCCAAGAGAGTCCAGCTCCACATGTGTAATAAAGCTGCAGTGAGTTTGCACAGAAAATGAAGCAGGAGAGCAACCCCCAGGACACAGAGCTGCACAACTCCTCCATCCTGTTCTGCAGGCTGGGAAACAGTGTGCTCCTCTTCCTGGGAGCAGTGGGTGGTGGAGGAAGGGGCACCTCACAAACACCAGAGTAAGGGCAGGTGTGGAATTTGGCACCTCTTTGGATGAAAAAAACACTGCAGTGGACCCAACCCTGTGCACACCAGTGATGCAAAACCTCCTGCATCAGCCCAGGGGAAGTTTTGGTGGAGCAGAGCCCTGCAGGCCACAGCAACCCTGGAAAGAAAGGGGCTCTTCTGAGAACAGCACCTTTATTTTCTACAGCAACAGCTCTCCCCTCTTTCACAGCTTCATTCCCAAACCAGAGGCACGTTTGATTTGTATTTCATTTTACATCAGACGTGTGGCAGCTCCCACGCCCTGAGGGGCACTTTTGGTGAGTGTGACTTTAATTTCAGAGCCTCTCAGCCCTGGCAGGCTCTGTTACCTCTGGCAGCCTGCTGCAGGTAGGCCGTGGTGCCGTCCCCAAGGGTCACTGCTGGCAGCCCCAGGCTCTCCATCCTGCCCCAGCTCCCCACTCATGGATCCTGCCTGGCAGCACTGGGGCCCAGAGCCAGGGGCCCGTGGGACACGGGGTCGTCGTCTCTGCTGAGAGCCTTGAGCAAAAAGAACAATTCCATTTCAATTTCTCCCCTTAGTTTCTCCTCTCCTTTTAGTTTCTCTGCTTTTGCAGGCAAGGAAAGGCTTGAACGGCCTCAAATGACTTTTTAAGATGGACAAGGCTGCATCCTTCCCACACTGCAGGCAGGCAGGGATAACGATCTATTCCACAGACAAAACATGAAATAAAGCTGAGCACGCCAGTGAACTGACAGACTCCTCTTAGAGACAGTACAAATGTCACATTCGAGCCCTTCCCGTCCTCCAAATGATCTGCAGGGTTTCCAAGCACTTTAAATCCTGAACCTACAGGCTGAGCGTGTCCTGTGCAGCAGGAGTCAGGGGCAGGGCGATGAGCTCTATCCCTGGAAGCATCCTCCTTCTCTCCTCCCTTCCCTGACTAATTCCCAGCCTGCTGAGGGATGGAATTTCAGGCTCTAAGCAAATGATGCTACAGCCTCCACACCCTCACAAGAACATCTTGCTAAAGAGACTCTCTGCCGACAGGTTATCTT
>VXBQ01005225.1:0-32239 GCA_013400175.1 Phainopepla nitens
GGTGGATGTTTATGGCTGGGTGTTCCCTGGCTGCGCTCACCTTGCACAGGAAGCTGATGTTGAAGCCCAGGGACTGTGCGTTTCTGGAGCCAGAGTTCATGTAGTTGCCCAGGAAGAGCACGAGCTCCAGGAGCTTGCTGAAGCTCTCACTCTTCTTGAGCTCCTCGCAGGCCAGGGTCACTGCCATGATGTCGGGCCGGATGTTGGTGACGAGCTCGTCGAAGGTCAGGCGGAACAGGATCCCGCTGAGCCGCGCCCGCAGCATCTTCACCGAGCTCATCTGCACAGCAAAGGCAAAACACAGAGCACTCATCCTGCTGGGACTGGGGGGCCACAGGGACACGCACACAGGCTTCTGAATTTTACATACACACAGCTTGTGTGCTTTTACATACACACAGTTTGTGTGTTTTCACACACACACAGTTTTGTGTATTCTTACATACACACAGGTTGTGTATTTTTACATACACACATTTTTGTGTGTTTCTACATACACACATTTTTGTGTGTTCTTGCATACACACCTTTTTGTGTGTTCTTGCATACACACATTTTTGTGTGTTTTCACACACACACAGTTTTGTGAATTTTTATATTCACACATACACACAGGCTTGTTAATTTTTATATACACACAGGTTAAAATACACAGGTTTGTGTGTTTCTACATACACACATTTTTGTGTGTTTCTACATACACACATTTTTGTGTATTTTTATATTCAAACATTTTTGTGTGTTTCTACATACACACATTTTTGTGTGTTTCTACGTACACACATTTTAGTGTGTTTTTCCATACACACATTTTTGTGTTTTTCTACGTACACACATTTTTGTGTATTTTTACATACACACATTTTTGTGTTTTTCTACATACACGCATTTTGGAACAGAATAACAACAGCATCTTCTCTATTCTGTGTGTTTTATGGTTTATATACTCTTAATAAAGCATCATTAACTATATAATAAAAACTTATTATATTTATTGATGCAAAGCAATTAACGTTGACATATTTGGCAAAAGTTTTGTAAACAGTTAACAGGCACATAAACATATTTATTTATGTAGTCTAACTTATTTTAACTTTTTTTTTAACATATTTATTTACATAGCCTAACTACAAAAACTTTTCATGTATGTTTTTTAATCAGTTCCCATGCTAATGACCTTGTCTTTTTCCTTGCTATGGATACACTCTGAATTTATCAATTGCTGTTTCTTCTCTTAACTCTGTTGGGCCCACAGAGCAGCTGTCAAGCCCCTCCAGATGCTTGTTCAGGAGAAAAGCTGGTATAAAAACCCCAGTGCTGTGCAGGCAGCAAGCCCAGAGCTCCTGCAGGTTTTCACTGCCTATCCTGTATTTCCAGGCATCCCAGGATCCCATCCCCTTTGTGCTTCAGACACTTGGCAAAAGACAGCACAGGACTAATTTCTTCCTGCTCTGATAAAGAGATGGGACCTTATAGATCTTGACAAATGACAGAGATGCTGAAAATAATCTGCAATGCTGATTCATTCATTTCAATCCCCCAGACCAAATTCAGCAGGCTAGGTAACAGAATATGGCCATGTCTTTTGTATTTTGCACAAGTGATCAGAGTTATTTCCTCTCACTCAGCACACCGTAATTCACAAGAGAAATTTAAATTAGGGGAAAAAAAAAGATGTACTGAGCATTTTAAACCACTTGAAATTTTTAATTTAATTGCAAGAATGATTATGTTCCAAATCTATCTCATTTTACTTAGCAGAATACAGAAAGATTTCTTCCCCAAGGTATTCACCATCAGTGGTGTTCCTGAAGCACTCAGCAAGAAAAGCTTTGCTGTGTGACAAATCACAGATCCTGACTAGCACAACAGGAAGATTTTGATGTGGGCCTGTCTCTGCTGGCCAAAATTTGGCCACGGTCCTTTGAAAACCATAATTTTTCTACTGTGTTCTCTCCCAACTGCTACCAGAAGCAGCAGCAAAAACTTTCCCAGGAAGGACTTGAGTGGCCTGAATAATAATTAATTCATTCTAAAATGAACATAAATATGAAGGTACTCCAGATGGTCTCAAACAATTCCTATGATCAGGCTGGAACAAGGAAAAGGAAAGGATCAGAAAAGAAGCATTTCAGCAGAACTAGT
Organism: Phainopepla nitens; assembly: GCA_013400175.1. Taxonomy (NCBI): domain Eukaryota; kingdom Metazoa; phylum Chordata; class Aves; order Passeriformes; family Bombycillidae; genus Phainopepla; species Phainopepla nitens. Next base: position 2,146 of record VXBQ01005225.1, read on the forward strand.
GATCTTTTTTTGTAAGTCTCCATTGTCAGAAATTTCTCTCTGAGCCTCCATAAGCCAAAATCATTGAAAGTCTTGAAACATTATTCTTCTAATCATTCCGTGTTTCAGAAATATCATACTGAAAACATCTGCCTTGAAAGGATCTACTTACACTAATCTGCAGTAGATGGAAATTAAAATTAATCACATAATTTGCTTTAACTTTTGTAGAACAATCTCCAATTGCTGTTTTTACTCAAAATGGCACAGAAAAAAGTCGTCAAAAGCTTTAGATCCCAAAACCAGAGTGCAACAAAACATGTACAAGCCCACAGGAGAGTGTGACACAAACATTTGTGAAGAATAATCCTTAAACTTCAGAGAAGTGTCTTTTCTTCTTTCCATACTGTGTCATGGAACCCTCATCATTTATTAGCTTTTGACCACCAACCCAGCAGTAAGTTTAATTTCATTCCCTGACCTACATAATATTTTAAAACTATCTTGATAATTGGCTAAGAGCTGTATATGTGGGTTGTTTCCTTAAAACCTAGAACATTTTTATACACAAAATGCCCTTTAGGGATCAGTAGAAGGTGGCCAAAAATGGTATTTTAGCTCCTCCTGCCCACCCTGCCCTGGTTTCCCCTTTTGTTTCTAAATCCACCAGTTGAGTGGCAGATCACACACTGAACTCTGAGCAATCTCCTAGAATTAGGTAAGGAGTAAATCTACATTCACTTAGCTTGCAAACAGTTACAGAGGCAAGAAAATGGATATTTCTTCTGCAGCTGACTGTCAGTGCTGGGCTGCATGTCATTATTTCCCCTTCTGGGCTCTCATAAAGGTCTTGTCTGAACTCTCTACCTAATCAAGTTCTTTATTCAGTTCTTTATGCTTTATTATCATCATTCAATTCTCAGGCCTTGTATTAAAACGAGGATCAAAGGCTATTGGAGAAAGGCAAAGAGCACAATTAAATTTGCCTCACTTCCTAAGAAAAAGCTGACATTCCTCTAATAAAAATTTGTCAACTTACTAAGACAACTTGGCCTCTTACCTACGTTATATTAAAGTTGCCTTTTTTCCCTGGAAATGTTCTAGCAAGATTAATTCTGCAGCAGCTCCCAAAATTACAATGAGGCCAAACAAGCAGCCAATAAATTCAATTTAAAAGGCTGAATGACTCTAAACCAATGGAGCTGCAATAAACTGGTACAATTCTCCCCACTCTGCCTCCCAGCCAGGACTGCTGCACTGGTTAGACAGGAAAAAAGGGGGCCCAGAATATGCAACTTTATACAACTCCTCAGCCTAATTTATGCTTTTGTAACACTAAAAATGTTCAACTGGCACTGAATGGAAATTCAGTTTCCTACTGAAGCCAAAGCTGTTCCCATATCATAAAAAAATTAACTTTTAGCAAGGTCTACATGTAGAATTCAGGTAACATTCACAGCTGAGTTAATGTTACACAGCTGATTCAGTTAATCTGTTTTTCTTGCTCCACTTCAACATCAATGTAAACTTTCCTTTACAGGAAGTTGTGGTGCCTTTTTTGATCCCAGGATATAACTTCAAAAAGTTCCAATATGATTAGAATATATAATTGATTTTAACATTTCATCTAAATGAAAATGCAGTTTAATTTCCATTTACATATCAGCTGAATATTAAGTTAATCGGTCCCTTCAAAGAAGTTAATCATTTACTAAGTACGGTTTTTCTACACAAAATTTAAGCAACTTATTCCAACCTTTATTAAATTTGATGGGCAAGGTGATTATCCAATTAACATATCTTAATAATTAACACACCTAAATTTACATAAAAATAAAGGGACACACTTTAAATCTTATTTAAAGTAGTCTGTCTTCTATTCCTAAAGTCAAGGTCAAGATTATTATTAATGAGAAACTCCAAAATTAATTTGACACATTGGAAAAAGAGAACTTCAGTCAAGACTTGAAGTTCAGCTGCATTTCTCCCACTTTAATGGATATTTCAGTGATACCAAAATCAGAAACAAACCCAGCATTTCAGCACCAGAAATGCAGGCAGAGGCCTCTGGAAATAAGGCAGAAGCAGGAGCCACAAGGCAAAGCACTGGTTTTTATTAAAGCAGATGGGAGAGCTGAATAAGCAAACAAGCTCCAGGAAACGTGGTCCTTCGTAAGGCAAACAGCACCATTTGGAGATGTTTGATTAAGGAGTTTTTGCTAATTAACGTTGCATTAAGTACTTGGAAACTCTCTCAACTTTCTCTAGTCAGTGTTTCCTCAGAAGCACACATCAGAGGGACAGGGGCTGTGGCCACACTGGGAAATAAGGGAATTTTCTGGCTTTGCAATGACCAAAGGCAGGGCCAGCCAGGCTGAGCCCAGCAGGAATCCTCACAACCCACTGGGACAGCAGCAGAAATCCAGAAACTCCAGCTGAGACCAGCCAGGGGAGGTGCTTGCAAAAGGGAAAGTGTGTCACAAGGGAAATGATCCAAGCCAGAAAGATCAGGGTAAAGCACTAAGGAATTTACAGCAGTTAAATGGGGGAATACCTACAGAGCCCTTGAAATCAAGGTCATTTTGCATAATTTTGCCAATTTCTCTGCTGATTTGAAGCAGGAAACTGAACAGGATTCCCAAAATCAGAGGCTTCCTTTGTCCTAATACCTCCACCTTGCCTGCTTCCATTGTGCATTTCCCTTCAACACACTCCAGATATTCTCCCTGCACAAAACCCAAGGAATTTCTCACTTTATCTGACAATATTTAGGTAGGGGGAAATATACTCATAGAAAGGTGTATATAAAAAATAATATAATATATATATATATAATATCTCTGTATACACACATAAAATATCCATAGGTAAGTTTTGGTCTGTCTAAAGACATAATACACTGATATGTTTATATTTTAAATATATATGCATGCTATTATTGCTTCAAAGAAAGTAGCAAATATGTATTCCTAGAGATTTTTAGATTGTATTAAACAATAAAGGGCAATGTTTTACTTCTTGCAGTAAGGCTAACTAATGTATCCCACTTCTACCAAAATTCCTCACTTTTAAAATTCTCCAAATTTCCTTGCTTGGAGATAAAAGGTTTTTGGAACTTTATGCTATTTATTAAAAAAAAAAAAAAAAAAGGAAATCAGGGGGCTAAAGTTTTTCAAAAAAAGCCACTGAGCCACTGATATCTTTCATTTTCTAAATCCTCTCCAAAAATCTCATTAGGACAAATCATATTCTGTTACTTCCCCAACTGAAAAATAATTTAAAGGAAAAAAAGCACTGAAAAGGCACTTCTGAAGCCAAATTATGCTCAAATCAGAGCTTTTTAGTAAAAAAGTCTTTTAAGAGGCCTCTATTTCTGTTTTAATGCATTTTAATGTACATAATGCCTTAAAAATCCAGCAAGAGCAAACGTAGCTCCTGTGGAGCTGGGGATAAATCCTGAGCACGCTCATCATCATTTTAATCTCTCAGGCTGACGAAGGGAAGTGGAAACAGGAACTCATTTGCCTAAAGACTTAGGAGGTCTCTGGAAGAGCAGGAGCAGAAAGTGATTTCCAAGGGCTGGCAGAGCACTCACAACCTCAGAGTCCCACCCTCCCCCAGCAGCATGGATGAAACCATTCCTGCAAATGCTGGCATTTCCTTCCAGGAGAGCCCCAGCCACTGTGACACTGAGAGCCCCACTCCTGAGCACAGCCAGGGGAAAGGGGCACAACTCGAGCTGCACCTTCACTTCAGTATAAACTCACAGCACTCCCTGAACTGGTGCCTGGAAAGGCTGACCTGGAAACAGAGACTGGGTGGAATAAAAGGATAAAAGGCATTTATTGAAAGGATCCAGCCTGGGCAGGGCAGGAACCCCTTGGGGCTGCACCCAAGTCAAACCCACAAATGGGCACAAAATGGATCCTGGGCACGAGGCCTCACACTTTGATAGGTTTGGGTCCATCAGCAGATTGGAGTGAATTGTCCAATTCCAGCTGCAGGTGATGCAGCTCCATCCTCCTTGTTCCCTCTCTTCCTTCACTGCTGTTTCCACTCCTGGGCCTGAAATTTGTCCTTGGTGCCCAGCTGGAAAGGAATTGTTTTGTGTCCCTGCTCTGTGCAGAGAGCTCCCCAACCCTGAATATGAACCCAGAACTGCACACTGAACCAGCACAGAATCTGAAAAATAGAAAAGCTCAAACTTCAGGCATCATTTCCACCCTGCCCCTTGCCATTCTGCAAGTCTGTGTTTGTATAAATACAGATGTTTTATGTGTGTATGCATACATACATACAAAATATGGATATGGACATATTAACTCTTTCAGCTGCCTAGATGTTTTGATACAAAACAAATTTATCAGAGTTGTCAATGCTATGGAGTACCTGGATCTTCTATGGACTGTTGGAAATTTATCTGCCTGAAGGCAGAGTGTTCTTCAGAACTGTTTAATAAACATTCAAGGCAAGACAGGCAGACAACAGATTTGGTCTGGCACAGGGGTACCTGTTGCTTTTAATGCTGTACTGTAATTCCTTACAGAACCCCCCCAGAATGATGGAATCAGAGGGGTTCACTTTGGAAAGGACCCTGAGGATCACCTGGTTCCAGCCCTGCTAGGTCAGGACCCTGCCCAGGCTGGCCTAAGACATATTAAAGAGATTTTTTGATTACTACCCATCAGGAAATAGTAACTTTTTCCTACTGCACTAACAAAAACACTAACAAAAAGATTTTATCCCTAAATTTGTTTCTTTTTATGAGCCAAAATGGAACTCTGCAGTCAATCCTTGCACTAATACATACCACAACTCCAAACTGCTCTGGCTCGGAGAGATCGTTGTATTCATCCTTTAATTCAGCTAAGGCATTGAGTTCTTTCTGCTCAGGAAGATTCTTCACCAGGTTCTAAAACAAACAAGGCATTATATCAAATTTGTTACATTAAACTACCTAAGATATTAAAAATAACACGCTCAAAATACCACAACATGGAAATGCACGAGGAAATTACAGGACGCTTATTTTATTTACACAGCCTTAACATTATATAAACATCAAATCAAAGCAGTAATTATTTAATACAGACATCAACTGCTCTGCTACAGTCTCTGATTTGAAGAATGTACTAAAAGGTTAGAGTATCATTTTTCAGGGTCTGACAGCATCAAGGAGTTTTGGCTCTCTACAATCTCCTTTTGCCCTGATGGCTGCATCTGGCTCATTAAATATCAATCAAGAAAGAACTGGTCTGTGTAAAACATCACAAAATAGCAAAAAAAAAAAAAAAATTACAATCATTAGACACTCCAAGTATCTGTGCACAAACTACACTTAAAAATACCTTACAAAAAAAATGTCAGCATCCTGAAATTGAACAGATCTTTCCGATGGCAAATATACAGGAACTCAGGAAAAAGTTTAATTTGCTTGCAGTCTTATCCATGTCCCCAAAGAAAATTGTGAGTTATTTTATGATCTTGAGGTGCCAAAACACAGATATGATAAGTATTTAAAATATTTGTATGGAGACTGAATAACAGTTTGTTTGAAGAAGTAGTACAAGTGTAGACTGCATTTAATATTTCATATATGCACAAGTAATAATGTATAATAATAAATATAACAATAATAAATATAACAAATAACAATGTATTTGTAGTAGAGGAGATCAATGTGGAACTACTCTGCACTTCACCTATCCAAGCTGGGTTTGTTGCTCCCCCTTCATTTTTGATTGTTCTAAACCTGAAGGTTTCTTAATCATCTAATCTGACATCTCTGATCAATAAACCAAGTCCTCAATAAAATCAGGGCTTTGGATTTATTTTCAAATACCAAGGCAACTCAGTTTAGACTAGAGTTCCCAGAATAACCATTCTGCAGGCCCAAAAAAGGAAGAAGCAATGAATTTAGAAAACCTTGGGGGAATGGGACCAAGGTGCAAACAGGAGACAGGGAAGGATGACAGGATAAATCCAGGCCCAGTGTGGGAGCAGAAGTCTGAATCTGTGTGTGATGTAAAATAAAGCAGCACCAGCATTGCTGGGAGCCACATCTGTGTGATCTTTAGGGTTTCCAGGCTTGTCTGCTGAACTGTCCTTCCTCAGAGAGCACCAGGGGCCATGTGCACACTCACTCTCCTCCTGGAGGGAGGAATCAGAGAGGGATGTAAAGAAGCTGAATTCCATCCTTTCTGCTCTCCAGCTGAGAGCTTTGGGGCTCAAAATGAGCCTAAAGCAGCTTGAGAGAGGTTTGATTTAGAGATGGGTTTGGAGTTGCAGCAGTATCCTGAAACATCCAGGGACTTCCATCTCTCACTGGAGACAGGCAGGGCTGCCACAGAGCTGCTTCCATGAGAAGCCTCATGAAACTTCATCTAAAGCTTCTCTTTGCAGCTGAAACACTGGAATTCTCAAAGATTGCCTTTTGGAAGGGGAAATTCCAAGGAGTTCTTTAGTTAACAGTGTCTTTGAAAGGCAGTTTTAGTGCTACTGTGACCACACTGAAAAGCAGAAGTGAAATCAATGAAACACAGATGATACCCTGCAGCTGCTACCCTGCCTTACTCCTCAATTCCTACTCCTTCATGTCATTTTTATGTGGAAAACAAGCTAAAACCAAAAGCACAGCTATTTTCACATACCTGAATCAAGGATTCACTCAGCTTCTCCTCATCAACCTCTAAAATGATATTTTTTATTTCTTCATAAGGCAAACGGAAGGAACCCAAAAATATTGCTGAAATTCAGTAACACATTATTAGAATCAAAAAGGTCAAAAAAGATTGATATACAAAGGCAAATCCTTTCTAGCAACTCAAAAATCATATCTCCATCTAAATTGTGTTTCACAGTTAAGAAATCTCCCCTATAAACAGATGCTAAATATGCACACTATTGCAGTTTGACTTAAAATGAATTTCCTCCTTAAGAAATGAAACTATGACAATTTTAACTTTTACATCAGCCTCAGTTGCTCCCTAGCAATGTTACTTTCCAATAAAGTTTTATCTTTATGAATGACATCTGCACTCCTACTTAAGCAGATCTACTCAGCCAATAATAGATATCTTTATATATTATTATTATTATTTCCATAACCGTGCATGAATAGCTGAACTGTACACACAATTCAGTAAATGATATTTCTGTGATATTCTAGAAAAAATTTCACATCAAAGTGGCAATGAAGAGCTGTGCAAAGTAAGAAAAATGCCCTAACTCTTTCACTTTTAGGGTAACTGAACTTATACAGAGACACACATAATGCAAACCCTTCAAAGATGCAGCTCTCAAAGCAATTTGATCTCAGAATGTTATAAAATCTCAAGAGAGCCCCATTGAGTAAACTACAAAGAATTCCTACCAGATGGATCAGCATAACATAGTAAAAAAGTGTTTTATATTCAGCTGACTCCTGTGGCTGATGATCCTGCATCCCTGCTTTCCAGATCTGATGTTTTCTACCAATTGTGCCACAGTTCATTCTCTGCTCTCAGATGTGGTACTGAACCATGCCCACATTTGGGCTTACACACTTCTCTGCCATGGGCACAGCTGGACAAGTGACATTCATGGTGTTTCTGATTCAAATAACAGCCTCTGCTACTCTTAATAATTGATTTCCCTCCATAACTGAAGAGGAAAGAAGCAAATTATACAAGTGGGTTGTTTTTGTTATAATTTATAGCAGTACTACTGGCACCTGTGTACCCTCCCTAGTAATATCTTCCCTTGAATCTCTATTTCTTCACTGCTCTGACCAGGAGGAAAAAATAGGAATGGCCTCTAAACCCCATTCCCCAAAACCCACCAACACTGAGCCTTGCCCCAATTAGTGATCATCACCTGATTGTGCTTTCAGTCCTGAGCAATGACTGAGAGAATTACCTGGCAGAAACCCCAGTAACTCATCAAATCATTTCCCATGTTACTTTTTGTCATCTTTCCCAAATAATATAGTGAATTCAGAATGTGTATTTAAACACCTCTGAATTTCAGACTCGTGTTCAAATCAGCACTTTTTGAAATTGCACGTGTAAACAAAAAAAGAATTTATGAACAGTGAGGTGTAGATGCTGCTTAGACATTGACCTGATGTCCTTCACATCACTTACATAAATTTTGTGCAGATTTTCCATCCAGAACTCTTAATTCTTTGATCTTCTTCTTTGACTGAGCTGCTTTCTTTTCTTCTGATTCTTCTACAGGCTTTTTGGCTGGAAAGGAAGTATTTATTAAATTCTAGTCATTATTACAACTGTTCAATCTTAGCTAACAGCAAGTCCATTAGCAAGCCATAATAATACATCTTTTACAATCAGTTCAGTGACTGCACTGCCTCAACCTACTGTAAAATATCCAAACAAACAAAGCAAATGTCCAAAATTGAAAGGAACAAGAAACAAAAATATGACAGTGAACAATTTTCCCAAGCACTATCAAATAGTATTTATGTATTTTAACCCATGAATTTTCACTTCAGCTCCAATTCATTGCAAGCATTTTTAAAAATACAGGGATTTGGTGTTACCTCAAAGCACATGAGTGCCCTCTATTGAAACATTAATAACATTTATAAGTTCTTCATCCAAAACCAACAACATAAATCATTTTATATTTATCACACAGAACAAAGTTTTTATTAATTATTTACATTGTCATTGGTAACGAGCAAAACTAAGAAAACAGTGTATATTTTAAAGTGATTTCTTTTAAATTCCAAGATTCACTAGCCTTATATTCAGCACTTTAAATTATATGGAAAGATATGTGGAATTGGAGTACCTAAAATATAAGCTGATTTTTTGCATAATTTAAAACAGTCAATTTTTGGAGAATTTTCTTAAGCATTAAGTAAACCCATTAAAAAGGATTTATTTCCTTTTAAATATCCCATAACATATTTGGCACTGAAGGAATAGAATCTTAATGTGCTTAACATTAATTGAACTTAATGAATATTTTAAGTCATTCAAAAGTAACTGAAAAACTTGGAAGTCAAATTAAGATGAAGTTTCAGGCAGACTGAATACAGTTTTGTTCTCTGAGCACTATTTTTTGTTGCACTGTAATGAGCCATCAAGGGTTTCATTACAGGTATTTCCTAAGGAAAAAATGTTAATTTTTAGTGTGAAGAATAACATTAAATCTCAGTTTCACTCTGTTTAATAAAAAAAAAAAATAAAAGCATGTAGAAAACAGCTATTTGTCTCCTTACACCCATTACCACCAGGATAACATCTGGCATAAAGGAATTCTGCTGCCTTTATAGCCCTGAATAATCAGTTTATCTTGGGCATGTTCAACTGAGCCAGCCCCAGGCAGTGCCCTCAGCCCCAGCTACCTCTGAAGAGCCTAAATCAGAGAAAACTGAACAAAACAGACGATTCAACAACGAAGCAACCCTTGCTCTCCCCCTGCCTTCCCCTTCCCTGCAAGCCTCCAGGAGCAGCTGGCTCAGTGCTTGTACCTGCACATCCCCAGGTGAGCTCAGCATCCCCCAGCACTGACCCTCAGCTGCAATCAGCTCCATTTCAGACCCTACAGCAACATTTCAGCCAGCAATCAGGCCCTTATCACTAATTGTTCTCAATTCAGCAAGGAAATAAGACCAGGTGCTCAACAACACAAACAAAAAGCCACCCAAGAGTTAAAAATCAGCTGTCCCGGGGGGAGGCAGCAAACGCTGGGAGCTCTGCTCTGTCCCAGCAGGCCCTGCACAGCCTGGTTTGTGTGTGCTGGCACCGCTGACAGAACGACTCCAGAAGATGAGTGCCCTAGGGCTGGATTAAACCCAGCTCCAGAGATGGGGCAACTGAGAGGGGTTTAAAAGATTTTATTCCATTCTTAGTCTCGTAGATGGTGAGACACAGAGGATGTTCCATGTGACACCATTCTGTCAGAATCCAAACCATTTCCTGGTCACAATACATTGGAAATGTTTTTCAGCCTGTTGGCTTTTGCCACACAATACTGCTGACACTTCTATACCAATCTCTGTTGTATTTACCCCACGTGCTCTTGCTGCAATTCATCTTTCCCAGTTCTGACTCTCCCAAATCTCTGCTCTGTTTGCAAGGCCATCTTTTGAAACTCGTTTCCAGTTCCATTTCTCTCTCAGCAATGTCTGTTCTGTTCCATGGCCTCTCTAATTCAGCACACCTTATCTCAGCGTTTGCACACAGATCTACAGGGTTGTGTGAGCTCTCAGGCTTTGGGAATTCTCTACAAATCCATTTCCCACATCCTATTGCAAACTTGATCTGTTCAAGAGTTAAACCCTGCAGAGCTCCATGGATGGGGTCCTTAAAGCACCACCCCATTCCCAAGGGTACCAGACTTGTCTCAGGAGTTGGGAGCCCCAAAGACAAACCTGCACAAAACACACACCCAGCTCCTTGGCTTGCAAACTGCAGAAGCAACAGTTTGAAAGAAAACAGGAGTAAGAAATGATTTTGGTACCAAACATCACCTCACAGAAAGGAAACTTTCTTCCTACAGTGATAATTCACATGAATCAGAAAAAGCAAGTGACAAACACCTCTGTGAGCAAAGGTGCTACACCAGCCCAGTGAGGACAGGTATAAGTTGTTCAGCTGCTACAGTATCAAAAAGGAAAAGAGGTTTGGGGTTTAAACAGGTAATATTTTATAAACAGCCATGCAGAGGGTGAGCTGAGGCAGAATTCAGAATTCACAGTGGTAACTGTGCCTGTGCAGGGCACAGAACCAGTTTCCCTTATCACCCCTCCTCACCTGGATGCAGGTGCACTCCTCTGTAAATTCAGGAACCACATTTAGACCAAGCAGATCACACATTCCAAACTTTCATACCAAACCACAGCTGCTCTGACCTACTCAAACCTGAAGGGCTGCCTCACCATGACTTATGGATCATCCATTTAACAAACATTAGATGTCTCGGTTAGATTATTTTTTTCTACTTGAAAAAGGCCAGGGAATATGTTCTTTCCCAAAAGTTCTATCTTACCACACATGAGACTTCAAAGTTCACTTCATGCCAACTCACAAAAGCCAGAGAAACACTAGAACCAGAAGCTTATGTGACTGCACTAAAGCCACAATACAGCATCAACATCAGCCTTACCACGCCCAAATTCACAGGCAGAAAGAGACACTGCTAAAATTTCTAGATTAGATAGCTCCTAGAATCTCTCCACCATGGTTGCAGCCATGCTTGAGATGCCAGGGAGCATCAGAGAGCTCTCCAAAGCCATGCTCCTCCCTCTCCTGCCAGAGGCTCTGATCACACAATCCATTTCAGCAGTGATTCATCTGTAACAACCACGGATTATGGAATTCCAAAAAATAATTAACTCAATTAAAAAGCTACTTGATACTTTTCAGAATGCAATACACCATTGCTGACCAACCTCCCTCCCCTTGTCAGGTTCTCCTTTCACAAGTGCCTGTTTAAAGATAAGACACTTTTTGGTTTGATGCCACAGAACCAAAGGGAGAGATGAAAGGAGGATTTTATAGCAGACAGCACAGGGCAGCTCAGAAAAACAAGATGAAAAATCAATCTGGAAGCTAAAGCAGCTGTATTACTTCATACAGACCTTGGAGCTCAGTGCTGTGATTATTCATTACAGCCCTTTGATAATGCTACTGGCTTACATCTTCATTCAAAAGCAGCTTTTTTCAAACCAACAAGTCTTAGAGACAGCACCAAGAGCTGGTGACTGCCACAGCCAGATCTCCATGCCAGAAATGGTCACTTTTAAACAAAAGGTCTAGCAGAGGGGAGCCTTCCTTCTCTCTGACCACTTCTGAAGGAACAGCAGGACGCTGAAGGAACGGGTCAGCTCAGGTCTGGAGCAGGGTGTTCTGGGGAGTGGAACTGCTGGGCCACTGATGCAAAATGATCTCACACCAGCTGGACCTGCAGAAGGTTTGGGGTGGGCTTTTCTCTACAATTGACCCCAGACAGACAGGAGAGGCAGGGGGAAGGAGAGCCACTGTGACACAGCCAGAGCAGAGCCTGTGCCAGCTTCAGCACCCTCAGGTTCTTTCTGGAGCCCAGGAAACACACATGTAAACACCAGCACTACAGAACTTACTTAACACTTCAGAACTTACTTTTTTCTAATTTAGAGCGCTATTAAGTGAGCAATAATACATTTGTTTATCAGTGCTGGAGGGAAAAAGCTGATGCAAGGTGCTGCAAGGCTTTGTTTGCTGTTGATCTGCATTTCCCAGTGCATGTGCAGCCCCAGCTGTGCCCTCAGTGACACCTTCAGCTGGGAACTCACCAATCTCACTGCAAGTGCCCTGCCTGGAACCCTTCTAACCCATCCAGGCTGCACAAAACCCTAAACAAAGCGTTATGGAACTTTACAACACATGAGGCAAGGCTAATGATAACCATAGCAAAGAACACAAACAGGTTGAAATACTTCAGAGGCTTAATTAGGAAAAAATTCTACCATCAGTACTTTTGTACTTCTGTAGTAAAGAAAAGAAGCATACATTATTCCTGAAAATTATCATTTTACACCTGTTCATTAATTTAGCTACTGAACAGCATTAGAAATGGCTATGACTACTTCTTTGAAATATATATGATTTTATTTAATGATATTGAAGCTGTTAAAGCATTTTATCATGAGCTGAAATGTCCAGTTCATATGACGTTCCCTTCTTTCTTTAAATTATCAATTAAAAATTTTAATAAAGAATTAACAGCAAAAACTATCAGTCATGAATACGATGAGGATGAAAATTAAAGGGAGATAAAAAGGCATACACTGAATTACAGCATGGAGAAAGCAGATATTTAGGTGAACTTTAGCCTACCTTAACCTGAGCCTTAATCTCCAATTTCTGTCAAGTCTGTACACGCAGTGAACAAAAACATCCTTATATTGTCATGGGAAATGAATGAGTAATTTCATCTTATTTCCATCTGGCAAGTGGCTTCCCAATTACATTTACCAGTATTTGGCAGCAAAAGTAAATATACAAAAGAAATGAACTGCTTTGTTATTGCCTCTACCTGAGAGAAGAGCTATGGCTAGTACAGGAATATTGGAGAAAACAAGTAAGTGTACATACAGTTGCAAGGGATGTAAACTACATACACAAGAGTAGACTTGGGCAGCTGAAAGTAATAATTACATTGAATTTATGCCCCCCCAAAAACCCTGATGTGATATGACTTGGTAGAAAAATGAAATAAAGAGCTAGGAATGCCACCAAAAGATTAGAAAGTAATTTGTAGCACAAAAGTTTGGTAAATTCTGTTGCAGCACTATAAAACTTCTTGAAGTCTGGCTAAATTGATAACCTTGGAATGCTACTGAGAATCTTGAATGCCTGTGTTTTCCCAGAGGCACTCAAAAATGGAAATAAAAGTCGAATGAATGGGGAGACGGAGGAAAGTCAAACACAAAGTAGTTTCAGATCTGCACTTGTGTTTTGTCTCAGCAGCACACCCACCCTGAGGTGTGCCTGGTGTGCCCATGGCATTCCCAGGCTGGAATGAGCAGGGAATGAGCAGGGATGGCACAGGAGATGGCACAGGGACTGAGCAGGGATGGCACAGGGGAATGGCACAGAGGATGGCACAGGAGATGGCACAGGGGAATGGCACAGGGGATGAGCAGGGATGGCCCAGGGAATGAGCAGGGAATGAGCAGGAGATGAATGGCACAGGGGATGGCACAGGGGATGGCACAGCCTGGCCCTCCTGCAGCCCCCTGCAAAGCAGGACAGACAGACAGACCACGTCCAGGCTCTGGCTGCAGACAGCAGCAGCAGGAACTCTGACAAAGCCTGTGTGCTCAAACAGCACCAGTGACCTGCTGATCACCACAAGTGAAACGTGCCCATGGTTCATGGAATTGGTCAGGCTGGAAAAGCCCTCCAGGAGCCTGAGTCCCACCAGCAGCCCAGCACCACCACGTTACCACCACGTGCTCAAGTGCCTCATGCACGAGTTCTGAGCACCTCCAGGATGCCCAATTCCCTGGGCAGCTCGTGCTAATTAATGCTTGCCAACCCTTGCTGTGAAGAGATTTGTCCTGCTGTGTGATCCAAACCCGCCCTGGTGCCAGCTGAAGGCATTTCCTCTGCTCCTTGTCCCCTGGAGAAGCAGAGCCCTGATGCTGGCAGCCAGGAGGGAGCAGCAGTGCAAGCTCCACAGAGCAGTGACCAGGGAGGAATTCCCTGCCCAGCCCTGCATCCAGTGACACAGAGAATGCTCCAGGATCCCAGGGGAGATTCACTCAGTTCATGTCACAGTTGCCCTGACTGGGGATCCCCTGTGAGGTGGTGAGGTGTTGTGGTGTGTTTAGAAATGAGGCAGACAGGACTTGCTGCTATTTCAGTTTTCAGGACAGTTTATTACCTGTATCAGTTCAAAGCCCTGGGTGACAGCAGCCTCTGGACACTTCAAGGCCATGTGGCAGCAAGACCCAAAACGCTCGCTCCAAGGCCTTGTATACAAGATGTGCTCTCCAATTAACTACAACAATGTCCCTAACATCTACTTTATTATTCTTTTCCCACCAATTCCTAATTATTTGTCTGACCACACACTACCTGCATTGCAGGCACTCCTGTCCAGTGAAATTGTGCTCCCCACACAGCAGAAAATGGAGCAGGTGAAGAAGGAAGAAGGAGGTAGGGACAGCACCCAAAATCCTCCATCTTGGTCTCTCACATCCATGCTAGATCAAACCCAAAATCTAAATTTTTCACCCAGTGACAAACTACAACTACATTACACCTATTTCACACACCTGTTGATTCAAGCTCATCCCAAGGCTTTGGAAGCTTTCTCCATGGACAGAGGTTAAAAGCAGTGTTCTCCTGGGGACCAGGACCCTCAGGACAGGCAGGGAACCATTCCCTGTGTCCAGGATTCCCACAAGTTCACACAGCTGAAGCCACAGACTCTGCTGGACCACAGCAGCCCTCCTGCAGAACATGTGCCATGCAATTCAGGGACTGAGATTAAGGTGGTTTGGCATCCAAATTCACTTACAGCCTTCATTCTCTCATTTGGGCTCTAACTTTGACAACCAGCAAACAGTTTCCCCAAATATCCAGAGAGAAATGCTGGAGCATCAGCAGATGTCAGCCACGCCTCCTGTCAATTCAGGCAGCAGCTGTGGGATCTCATATTTATTCCCAATGCCACCTGGCATTTCTCAGTTCACCTAAAATCACTCAGTTACCAATTCCTGAAGCAAAATTAATTAAGCACTCCTGCTGTCACTCTGTCCTTTCTGCAATCAGAAGAGCTCAATACCTGGTACAGCAATAAAAAAAGAATTATTACAAAGCAAGCAATTGATCTAAAAGCGAATCTTACACTGAGCTCTCAAGATAAAAAAAATAAAACTAACAGGGAGGAAAAAAACATGGAACTCTTGCAATCTTGTATGTTTTTTGCCTAATTAATGTAATCAAGCTGAAGGAAGTGGCATCAACCCAACAAATTACCCTCTATGGAAGAATAAAAAAGATCATAACTTAGTTTTACAAATTAGTTTTGCAAAAAAAAAAGTAACAGGGGATCTGTATTCCTATTAATTGTTCTCATAATTGATTGTTACTTTATTTGACCACCACATTTAATGACTGCTATTAATTTCACATGAAATATTCCTTGCTCTGTTAAAATTGCATTTAAATGGTTGTAAATAATCTAATTGTCAATCTCTAGCAAGAACTTGTGCAGCAGAGTTGTACAGCTAAAGTGGCCTTAATTACCCACTCTGTACTGGGCTGGCTTTCAGCTTTCTATCAACAGCATCAAGGAGATGCCTGGGCCATAAAAAAATCCAAATGACCCAAATCCAATAACCCAAGAACCAAAACAGCCCCTCCCCACACACTCACAAAAAATCCCAAAGACACCTACACCCGATTTCACAACTGATTTTGCCCCTTCCATTTACTGTGAAAGATGCTGCTTCTGCTGCAAGACCGCAAGCAACTATTAACAATTCATGCCACACAAATGGTCCCAGAAATACAGATGAATATTAGAAATCAAACAACAGCAGGCAAACAAGGATTAAACTGCAAATATCCTCCCTGGGCCTCATTTGCTGCACTGGAGATGTGCTGTAGGAAGCTGGAATAAAACCCAGCAGCTTTTCCATCACCTCTTCTCCCGTTTTCTCCAGGAATATTGAACTGGGGGAAGCCTCAGGGCTGGGCACCCCGTTTGTCCCTGTGCCAACAGCCCCAGGTGCTCCTGCAGGGCTGGGAGCAGCTCCCAGGGCTTGCTGCTCCTGGGCTGTGGGGTGGGCACCGAGGTGTGCACAGCCAGCGCCTGACTGTGGGAATCCTGGACACAGGGAATGGTTCCCTGCCTGTCCTGAGGGTCCTGGTCCCCAGGAGAACACTGCTTTTAACTTCTGTCCATGGAGAAAGCTTCCAAAGCCTTGGGATGAGCTTGGATCAACAGGTGTGTGAAATAGGTGTAATGTAGTTGTAGTTTGTCACTGGGTGAAAAATTTAGATTTTGGGTTTGATCTAGCATGGATGTGAGAGACCAAGATGGAGGATTTTGGGTGCTGTCCCTACCTCCTTCTTCCTTCTTCACCTGCTCCATTTTCTGCTGTGTGGGGAGCACAATTTCACTGGACAGGAGTGCCTGCAATGCAGGTAGTGTGTGGTCAGACAAATAATTAGGAATTGGTGGGAAAAGAATAATAAAGTAGATGTTAGGGACATTGTTGTAGTTAATTGGAGAGCACATCTTGTATACAAGGCCTTGGAGCGAGCATTTTGGGTCTTGCTGCCACATGGCCTTGAAGTGTCCAGAGGCTGCTGTCACCCAGGGCTTTGAACTGATACAGGTAATAAACTGTCCTGAAAACTGAAATAGCAGCAAGTCCTGTCTGCCTCATTTCTAAACACACCACAACACCTCACCACCTCACAGGGGATCCCCAGTCAGGGCNAGAACCCCACAGGAGGTTTTGGGGAGATGGATCCTGCACCTGAGAACCCCACAGGAGGTTCTGGAGTAGGGGAGAGAAGATGTTTGCCTATGTAAATAAAACACTGCCCATAATAGCATTTCTAATTTCAACAGTCACATGGCCCAGTTATATTTTTTCCTCTGACATCAGGCCACCATCACCACCAAAATGAGACAGGACAGCTGTAATTATTTCCCAGATTCTGATGTGGTTTTTATCCATACCATTTTCAAAAGTAAAAAAGTATCAAGACTCAGGAAGAAAAAAGCATTAAACTGCTGTCATATTTTACCAAGATTCCAACAGACTCATTTTCTTTTATTACTATGAGAAGTGTAATAAAGAGATATCTTTTAAATTATTAGTTCACCTACTGTTCCCCTTGATGAAGCCCATAAAAGGCTCACTTTCACAAACAAACACACTTATGGGAATCACAATTTCCAAAGGAACTTTCCAATTATCAAGCTAAGATCCAGGATCCAAAAATCCTTTTATACAGTCAAGTTAATTAGATATTGGTGTTTAATGGAACACACTAAAATGTTAGTAAAAATGAAGTGAAAAACTGATTTCTTCTGTCATTGATATCTGACATTTAACAATCCTGACTAAATATTGAAACACTAAGTAAAATACACATGTCCAAACAGACATTTTAGTATTTCCTTCTTTTTAAAATATTTCTCTATCATCAAGGTTTTAAATAAACATGCATGCAAAACCCTGAAACATATTGAATTCCAAATTGCTTGACTTTTTAGGGCAACGTAGCCCATCCTGGTTATACACTCTGCCCTGCAACCAATACACAATGTTACGTTTCTATTCACTTAGTACATAAGAAATTTGATTTTACTTTTAGTTAAAAGAATTCTAGTGTCCTATTTAGCGTAAAAAAATAAAAAAAAGTTGAGATTAGCTGGTATTTATTGTTCTATTAAACCCAGAGAACTCAAAAAGAAGCTTTCATAGGCATCAGGGCCAAAGCAGAACTTCACAGGGTAAAAGGATCATATTAAAAATAATTGGAAATGATCTGTCTTAATAGATCCCACTAATTGCAACAGTAAAAGTCAGCGCCCCAAGAGGTTGACTGGTAAGCACAGCTTTGATAGCTGATCAATAGAAATAAGGATAAAAAGATGAAAAAATGTTGGGAAATTAGTTTTCCATAAACAAATGGATCAAATAAATCTAATTAGTTGCATGGCAGCTACACAACTCAGCCCTTCCAGCCTCATCATAACCAGAAATCGTGTGAGCAGGATCTGCAGCCCCTGGAGCAGAACTCCTGGGTTCAGGAGCCACAGCAGAGGGCAGGGGCTGGCACAGGGAAGGGGCACTGCCCATCCCCATCACTCTGACTCGTGATCACCTCAGCAAGGTCATGCCAGCAGCTCAGCATCCTGGGATGTCACTGTGGAAAACAAACAGCAAGGCAGCACTTGGGGACAGCCCCAGCTGTGGGGGCCCCTCAGAGAACAGGGGGACCCACAGATATTGTTTGGGGGATGCAGATGGATGGGTCCCTGTGTCTTCTGTGGATTGTGCACATTTGGGTCTGCCCCTCTGGGCAGTCTTTGAAAACACAGAGAAATAAATAGAAATTAGCTGTTAATGAGATTCCCAGTGAGAGGAAAAGAAGGCAGCAGGATTAAAACTCTGCAAAACAACCCATCTGTCTGAAACCCAGAGAAGTGCAATGGCCCAGGTTATAAATGCTGAAAGATCCTGAGTTCACTGAAGACAAAACACAATGAAGACTCTACTACATGTAAAGATGTGACCTCTGGCTCAGAAAAAATATCAGCTGCTGGCAGCTGAGAAGTATTCCTGTTTAATCGATTCTGTGTACATCAAGCAGCAGACATTTAATAAATATTAACATGTATTTACTCTTCTGACTGAGCATCTGCTCTCAGTCACCTGCTGAAGATGGAATCCAGGGCTCAAGCAGCCTGGGATGCTTGTGTGTGTTACCACCCCCTCAGATTTACCTTGGAAAAGCCTCCCTGGGCTCCAAGCACCCCAAAGTGTCCTGAACACCCCCAGAGGCTCAGAGAGCACGCGGGCAATGATTATCTGCCTCCAAGACACACAAGATAAATTACTGCCACATCACAGCATTAGTCCTAGGGGACCTGCAGGGCACTAAATTAGGCTGCTTGCATTGTAGCAGACTAAAAATAGTGCAGGACTCAGAGCTGCCAGCCCCTCACCTTCAGCAGCAGCATCAGCCCCCCTGCTCCCCTCAGCACCTCCTGCACACAGGACCCACTGCACACCCTGAATTCAGAGCCTGGAACCTGAGCTCTGCTCACCTCCTCTGTTACCAACAAGGCAACATTTGGCTAAAGTGATTCATGAACAAGGCAGTCTCTGTGCTAATGAACCAAGTCTTCAATGAAACAACAACAAAAAAATGTCAAAGAAAGCCTTGATACCACAGGTACTCCCATTCAGAATATGCAACTTAATGATAATTCCACACTGACTTTTACCACGTGGACTTTTTGCTTTTAGACAGCCTTTAAGCCACAGCCTTTTCCCAGTGGAAAATTATTCTGTAGTAGTATTCTGCAATAATTACATTCCCACCTTACAGAACAATAAAGCAAAGAAATATCAGAGAAATTTCAGTTTCTCACGTTGCACAAGACACACAACAGTCACACAATACAGAGAGTTGTAATTATAGCTTTACCTCCATTTCAGATGATTAATAAGTGATTCCAAAGGCTGATACTTCTGTTATTATCTGTACTAATGCCTATGTACCTAGCATTTTCAATTTCTCAATGAATTCAGAAACATAATAGCATGATTGTTAACTTTTAATCCTTTAGATAGTTTTTGAATGTCTCTTTTTCCAAAGAACCTTTATTCATGTAGGTAACAGAGCTATCCTTGCTCTACTAAAAATGGCAGAAATTCTTGCAATAGTGGATATTCTGTCCAAAGCATCCTGGAACAGCATTACAGGTGAAGCAACTATCACTCGGAGAAATGTTCCATGTCAAGAGCAGATGACACATTTCTGGGGTTTTTTTTGGTCAGCAATAAGAAAGGAAAAACAGTTTTGCTCATAAAACACAAAATCCATGGAGAGGGCATCGTTTTTCTACAAGCACAGAATCACTGCAGGTCAGCACAGTGAGCAACAGGAACCAGGCCATCAATCAGACAGGTTTTGTCAGTTTATGCTTTTGCAGGGAAAAAAAAAAATCCACATTCCATTTCTTTTGCTAGAAAATAGATTTAGGAGGAAGTGTAGGATGTGCTAACCATGGCTCTGCTGAAAGATGCAGGGGACATCTCTCTAATACAGCCTTGAAAGAACTATTTTACAAGACCATAAATTTTGCTTTTAACCAAGGCTTTGTTTACAGAGGGGTTTTATTTATTTAAGCAAGGACATTGTTATTCCTAGAACTCTGCTGGAATTTTCTGGAAATATTGGTGCATAATCCATTTAATAGTCAGCACCAACTGTCCTGGAAAGTAGCTGGTCTGCTCTCTATCCTTTCCTCTAGACTTTTTTATTCCTCCCCTACTTCACTTGGGTCACAAATTCCCAGCCAATGTTCAGCTGAAGAACCTGCAACACTCAGCTGGAGTTTCCTTTAGCAACACTGAGGAAGTTGCCAGAAAAATCTATCTACAGCTACAAACACATCAGAAAGCAAAAGGAATTGTTTTAAAACCATTCTGCACAGAACTGCTGAACACAGACCCAGAAGTGAGGAGCAACTGGCCTGCAGCTCATCACCAGTGGGTTTATGGACATTTACAGGTACCAGTTCTTGCACGTGCAAGAGAAGCCACACTCGAGGAAAATTGCCACAGTGGAAAATCTTAACAGTTCATTGACCAAAGGATTGCTGGCAAATCCACACCATGATTCACTCAATCATCACAGAACGGCTGGGCTTGGAAGGGACCTGAAAGGTCATGGTGTTCCAAACCCCTTCCACTGGGGCTGCTCAGAGCTCCATCCAACCTGGCCTTGAACACTTCATGTTGAGAGTAACTAGATTCATAATAAATAGATTTTTAGAATATCTAACCTGAATTCCCATGAAAAATGCAGTTGCATACTTGAAGAGGAGCATCTTTTGCAGGTTATTCTTTCTGTTTTGACATTAGAGAGAGCATTCTTCTCAGTCTAATCTCTTTATTTATTCATACAGAAGGAGTTTTATTCCACAAATATAGATTTCTATTTGTTTAAAAACAAACAAACCCCATTTATTTTCGCAGTTCAACACAGATTCTTTCTTTTTTCAATTCAACTTCTGAATTCCTTTTTCATTGAATCCATAGGAAAAAAATACTCTCTGTAAGAGCATTATAGATCAAGACTACTCCATGAATGTATTCATATTTCATGCTAATTAGTCTTTGTACACACTCCCTGTGTCTGCAGTGCCAGGACATGAGTCTCTGTCCTCAGCTGTTGGTTAGAAGTGCTGAGCACTGCATCACCAGCCCACACAGACAGCTGGGGCTGCAGAGCTGCCCTGCTGCCCTCCATCCTGCTCCTCCACACCAAGGCTCCAGCCCCTCAGGAAATGAGCTGTGGACGAGGCACAGGAGGCACTGAGTGGAATTCCAGACTTCTGGAATATGTGGGCAGTGAATATTTGCCTGGGTGTCACCAGCAGTGATTCTTACACTTCCCTAATGGGAACCTCCAACACCTTAAATCTTGGAAAAAAAACACTGAAACAATTTCCTTTGTAGGAAAAACCCATTGAGAGAAGAAAACCCTTTGAGAGTTCACCTTCCCTTGGATTTGTTTTATATAGTCACAACTGCTCTTCCAGCTTTCCTCTTCAAGATTTTCATTTTCATATTCTGAGAGTTCAGGTGTAACAAATTAATACATGAATTCTGTGAGCAACCACCTAAAATAGAACACATAACTATGATAACTCAGTCACAACATTGTTATAAATACATAGAAGAGAGTTTTTTTAGACAATACATGTCTGTCCCCACTCCAATTCTATTTAAATTCTCTTGAAATTCTTCTGGTGAAGCTTTCTGACAAAATTACTAATAGGAACCTGCAGAAACTCTGAGCAGCAGGGGCTTTGTTACTGATATTTTTCACAAGTTTTTCAGTGCCAGAGCTTTGTTAACCAAAAGATGGCCTTGCAGCAGGCTCTCACACACACAGGAGAGCCTCTCCAATCTCAATTTGCCACGTGGCACTGAACAGGCAGGTGGAAAATCAGTTTGTACCTGCAGAACTGCTCTGGTGACTCAGTCACCAGCAGGATTCCTCATTTCACATCCCTGCTCCTCAAGCCTCCAGTAGGGAGCTCTCACCTGCCCCAGTGATGTTCCAAAAGGGTTAAGCACTGCCAATTAAACTAAAACTGAAGGAATGGCCTCACATTAGAGCATGTGACCTGGATTGAGAACAGACAGAATGCTGATTCTGAAAATGAAATGAACTCCATTCCTACAGAATTTGGTGTGGAATACATTATGCTGTCCCTCCCAGTAATCCATGAATAATGACAGCAGCCTTCAAATAGCCAGACCTCAAACTATCTCCCACCTGTATCTTCATCTGAATGCAACTGAATTCCCACACAGGCTGTTTGTGTTTGGTTTTCTGGAGGTGGAATTATTGCAATTCTTTATGTAATGCTGATTAGGATGATGTCCAAACTTCTATCAGAACCTCTTCTGGAATAACAGTGCTGTAGTTTGTAAAATTACTAACTCTGCTGCAGATGTGCAAAAAACAGGCTCCAGGATAACGAACTGCAGACAAGAAAATTGCATCTCTCTGACCCATCTCTCTTGATTTTCCCCCCTTTTGAATCTACCACAAAGCTTTTAAAGCAGAGTCCTAAGAGACACAAAGTGTGCCACAGCCCGAGACCTGCAGAGAAATTCCTGCCTCTGCCCAAGCCCAAAGTGTTTTTTATAGAAAGTTTTACAGGAAAAGAAGACAATAAATGAACATAGCACAACTGACACTGAGCCTAACTTCTGAAAAATTCTACATTGATTTTATTTCTTCATCTGGGATGTTCTTCATTCACTGTCACATGATGAAAACACCTACAGTTAGCAGGTCACACCAACAGGACATGTACTTTACAGAGCATAGTGAGTATACTTATATTGTTATATACTAATTATTACATATATGTATTATTATATATTAATATATTAGAATATATATACATATTTTACATAGTTTTCCCAAAATAATTTTCTTAGTGACTCCATATTACAAACTACCTTTGACATAGAAATAAAGTTATTGAAAGGTGAGCACATTAAAATGCTATTTGAAATAAAATATTAATAACTAATATTTACAATCTTTACCTCCTAAAAGGAACTTTTGCTTTCTTTTAGATCCTTCTGAAAACTACAGTCATACCAGTCTTTTTGTCCTATGATTAATGAAATAGGTCCTGATGCTCTTGAATAAGACTTGGACTCTAAAATAACTCTAAGATCATTTAAGAATTAAAAAAACAAATATATACCAAAATACAGAGATATACATATATAAATCTATGCTGGATGGTGGTAATATCAGGCAGCAGTGTATTTAAACCATGCAAAACTTTTTTCACCCTTGAGTTTGAGAGTTTACCTACTGGATAAATCCAGTGGAGAAGAAAAGCAAAGTGAAAAATAGTAAACTAATAACTCACTCCTTCTTTATGGTACTTGAATTTATTCTGCTGCCGAAAAACAACAATTTCAAATGCATCCAAAGATGAAAACAAACCAATCTGCTGCAGTTCTGTGTGAAACAGCTATGAAGACTGATGACCTCGGTGTGCAATCCAAGGCAAGGAGATTCCCCTGCCCCACAGCCCTGGGGGACCCTGCCCTGCAAAGCTGATCCTGCTCTGCTCTGGATTCCCTCCCTTCTGCAAGGGAGAGGCTGAGAGGGAAAGGAACCAACCCAGCACAGCCTGAACCAGCAGCAGAGCAAGGGAGCCACCTGCAGTTTGCAGTCCTGAAGCCAATTCATGAGGAGCTCAGAGGTTTTTTTCTTCCTTTTTCTGTTGACAAAGCAGCGTGGGGAGCTGAGCTAGAGAACAGAGCTGTGCCCAGCTCCAGAGATTTCTGCAGGGAACTGAGTCCTGCTGCCTCACACCTACAAACACAGGAGATCTGGCCACAGCTGCATCCACTCAAAGCTTGCAAATGCAGGAGTTCTGATGAATTAGATCTGGGCTCCTCAGCACAGCAAATTCAAAGCCATTTTTTAAAAGTACTGATTGCTGCTCCTTGTATTTGCAAGTCCCAAATGCAAATGAATGCAAAGAGTTTTCCTTCAAGTTTAATGGTGCACTGATCTATATTATTTATATACATTATACACATTATCATTTAGTTACCTGTTCTATACATTATATATATAAAAATCAAAACCTGAACATTTTGTTCATGCTTTGTTCAAATACAGCTTACAGGGAAGTTTGTCTTTTCTCTTGTCCCTTCCCACTCAAATTCCCATCATGTGAAAAATCCAACTCAGCTGCTAAGACCTGACTTCAGTTTTGAAAACATATGAAAACGATTGTCAAATTGTATTTTAAAAGTCTAATTGCAAAGCAACAGAACCCTGATGGAGAAGTTTTCCCTTGAGGCAAGTTGGATGGATAATGAATTCTGTATTGGAACAATCCCAGTAGTTACAGACTATTATGTACTAATTACTACCTTTACAGACCTACTGTACACATAATTAATTTCTTCAGAGCACTACTATCATTCTTGACTGGCAAAATACACAACCTAAATTACAAGAGCCAGAAATTAACATGATCCTTTAGGGAGAAGGCATTAACTTGCTTTGCAGTGTTTTGCAATTAGACCATCAATCAAAGAGGGAGCAATGATTGTGATAGCAGCAGGCCCAGCAGTGAGCACTGTCACAGTCCTGAGTGTGGGACATGTCACAGCTCTGCTGCCTTGGCCTGGACTGTCAGCAGACACTCCAGCACTCAATTCTGCATGCACTTAACATTCCACAAATTAAATATTATTATTAAATACATCATAATATTATATATTATGGATTATATTTATTATTATAGCATATATTGTATTATAGATGTTTTATTGTTAAATGTTATTGTTCCATTAATCAACTATAAAATATTACTTTTGGACATCATATTCCACCTGCACTGAGGACATGACAGTGCTGCTGGTGGCCAGACAGAAAATTTCACATCAGTTAAGGGACAAAAGCAAAGCTTGGTAAAAGAATGCTCGACATAACATGATCTGCTTAAAAGATTTCCAAGATTTAAGTAGGTTCTTGACAAGAACACTAAGATTTTAAATTAATTTAATTAATTTAATTTCAATTGTTGAGGGTTCTAGGGCATTCTACACCCCCAACTCCACCAAAAAGCAGTGGCCCAGGTTTCCTGATATGTATAACCACACTAGATTATTAACATAGTAAGCAAAAATTATTGTTCAACTCCATAACAATATTTCCCCCCAAAAGTGCCACTTCCCTTCAGCTCTGGCTGCATTCCTCTAAAACAGACAGCACTCAAACAGCAAGGCAGCTCACAGCTTAGTGACAGCCAACATTAAACCATTTCTGGAGCATCCCAAAACAAACCCATGTTAAATGAGAAAAATTCACCAAGTGTTTTTCTCATTGTACCAAAGAATCATGAATAGAATTCAGAGGTTGAATCAAATTTCGGTGCTGCAACTTACAGAGAATCCCAAATTTTTAATAAATGTCTACACTACCATTTCTTTCACTTCAGTTACCATTCCCACTGGCATTTCAAAATTCCACAGAAAACAAGACAGTAAACACTAAATCATCACAACTGCTTTTGGCAATAGTCAGTTTGCTTCCACTCATCCCTTTGTTTGTTTTACATGCTGACTGTGCTCTTGAGAGAATATCTCATGCATTTCTATTTGGCTTTTTATCACTCTCCTGGAGACAACCTCATGAAATGGGACTGAAGCAAGAGGGAAATGTGATCCCAGAGGATGCCTGAAATAAGAATTTGGGACATTGATGAGCTGCTTGAGGTGAAAGGGGAGGAGGAAGGTGAATGTCATTCCATCTTCCCTTTGCAGATGGCAGCTGCAGGGAAGGAGTTCTGGCATGCAATTCTTTGGGTCTGTGCTGCAAGTAAATGCTTCAAGTGTCTTGTTGACTTCCAGGAGGTTTTCAAGTCTCAAAAAAACCCTTGAACTCAGACAGACAACTCTGCCTTTCTGCAGGAGTCAGTCAAGTAAGATTTTCATATCCTGGGTACTATGCAGCAGCATTTTCAATGTGCATCCTTTGCTGTGCATCTCATTTTCCACAACCATTAACTGAGAACTACCCAAGGAAAATATCTGCAAGGCTATCAGGACACTAAAGCTATTTGAGGAGTTTCTGTTCCTAGTTTTACCACTATGTCAACAACAATTTCTTCTCACTAGGAACTGTCAGCTATGTCAACATTTCAAGAGGGTTTTTTCAGCATTTTTAATGAAGAAGCTTTTCAGGAATTCCAAAACATTTCTGATGGAAGAACTCGGCTCAAGGCAGAAGCTTGTCCTTGTCATTAAGCAGGGCTCATGCCATTCTGTCATCTGCTGCTGGGTGTTCTTTCCCTTAAAGGCCTTCCTGTCACACCAACAGAAGTGACCAACTCCACATCATTTTACCCTCCCTGCAGTGCTCAGAACCAAAAGTCAATCCAACTTGGGCATGGAAAAGCATGTTAAATTACTGCAAAGGATGCTTTTGAATTACTTCATGGAATAGCTGAACATTTAGAGCAGAAAATGGTTCCAAGGTGTGCTGCAAAAGGAGAGTTCTAATGGTTTAAATTCACTGACTACTGAAAGGAATATGAATCTACCTTATGAAAAACACAGTCATGACCAACTCTTTGAAGAGGTTTCAAAAGAACACAGAAAAAAACACATTCAGAAATAATTCAAGGAAACTGTTCAAGAAATAGTTCATTATAATCCTCTGAGAACCTTTCCTGTGTTAATCTTTTTTAACACTGTATTAGTAAAAACTGCTGTTCTTATTCCAGAAATTCTCAGCTAGGAATAATAATGCAAATAAACATGATTTTAGGAAGAGAATTTAAATTTAATTATAATTTCATTAGTAGAAAACTCATCTGTCTGCAACATACAGTGCACTTTCAAAAGGTATTATTGCAAAAAGGTTCCTCCCCTCATGCTGTAAAGTGAAGGAGGAGTAATTCTTGTAATAGACTGTTATGCTTAATATATGTTTTAAATCATCTTCCTGCTATAAAACCATCATATAAATTCCATGGTATTGCACAAAGCATAAAAGAAACTGCCATTGCACAGTTTTAAACTTAATAAAAGCACAATAAAGAGTAAAGTAAGAATGTACCTTTCATTTGGGTTCCAAAGGTAAGTGCCAATTTTGCAAACAGCTCCGGGTCTTCGAATTTATCTTCTTCAGCTTTTACCCAAAAGCTGTTTTCTCCTATTTCTTGAGGCTCAATCTGAAAGAAAAACAGCATCTCAGGGTTTCCAACAGCCAAGGTGAAACAAATGCTCCAGAACTTCTGTGAGAAGTGTTCTGGGGTGTTCCCTCCCTGCAGCTTCCTGCACAAGCACCGTGAGCTGAGCTGCTCTCTGGTCATGCACGACCTTTGCTGGACTTCTCCCACTCAGCATTTCCAAACAGAACTAACAGCAGCTGCTGCCTTTCCAAGTGTTCTAGCTCTCTGTTACTTTCTAGACAGCTCCCAAACTCTTCAGCAGTTCTTCCCTGCTGCCTGAGAACTGCATGGAACAATTTCCCAGGAAATGAACTGTCCTTGGGACTGTGCAGAGACTCAGGATGAGTTCTCTGCTGCCTATTATATTATTATATTATTTTATATATTAAAGAAAGAAAACACTCTGCAGTATAGAAGCTGAAAGACACCTTGACTCTTCATGTATGACTCAGAACTGCTGTTCTGTTTTCAAAATATGTTCCTCTAACAGCTTTGAGCACATTATTAATTATTGTTTATAAGTTCGTTTAAATGTCGAATAATTTCCAAGGGTTATTTCACTTCAGGATGATCTGCAGGGAATTTAGCAACACTGCATTTGTCAGCCCCACTCCAATTTCCCTGCAACACCCTGCTCCTCCACCTTTCAGCCCTGCTTTGCCAGCAGCTCCAGGGAAGACATTTTAAAAAACTACCTTAATCCAACACTAATGGGGAAGACAGTTACAGCAAAAGGGACTAAATTAAACAGTAAGGATTTTATTCCTCAAATGATGGCTCCTTAAAAGTGATGATCAAACAGACTTTCCACTTTCTCAGTAGGCAGGAGATCTCTGGCACTCTTCCCAGAGCACTTAAGCAAAGTGTCCATCTGCAGCTCCTTCCCATTGTCACAGTGTTCACAGAGACACTTTGGAAATTATTCCTGTAAACTCCCAATGGAACTGAGCACAGTGAAATTGGCTGCAATTACCAACGTTATTATAAAATAAAGCTTGCTTTTCTCTATGTTTACAGGACAGCAGTCTATGTCCCACAGTTACAAAACTCCTGCAGTGCATCCTGATCCAGCCCTTCTTCCCCAAGATACTGAATTCCTGCTCCCACAATGAAGAAGGAAAGTTATCACTTATCCTTTTATACAGATTATTTTATAAGAATTACAGAAGAAGTGAAGATTTTCAAATTGCTTTTAAAATTTATTTAAATTAATACCCTAAAACCATGGCTGGCTGTTTGACATCATTTTAGTAAATATATTGAAAGCCTGTTTTTAAACTACAGCCACAAGATACACTTTCAGATTGTTTTAGCACATCTCCAAATATTTTGAAGTCATTTGAAACCACTGAAGCATTATTTCTTCTGCCACAAGAAACTATAAACTGGCACGCAACACATTTCCACACAGGCTCTCTCTCAACCTTCTGGATTCCTCTTCCAAGATTGGTGGGAATATTTTGCTGTTTTGTTACCTCAAAGAAAGAGCCCTTGGACTACTCAGAATTTAGAGGAACCACACAGCATGGAATATATAAAAGTCCTCTTTCTATTTGCCTTGATGATTTGGTGATTTTGGTACTTTTTCCTACACCAAATATCAACATATCTGTTGTATTTTACACCACTAAAAAACTGCCAACCACAGTTTTGAATGCAATGATTTAGTCTTGATAACAGATGCTATTATCTAATAACCCATATTATTTTTCTTTCTATAGAAGAAGCAGTGGCTACACTGATCAAAAAGGGGTTTTAAAACAACACACCTCAGCACACACCTGGATCTTTGCATCACTTCTGTTACAGAGGGACTGGATATACTGAGAGGCCAAGGAGTAACTCAGAACTGCTCCAAGGGTTGCAAATCAGATTGTGCTTGCACTTTACTCAAGCAATGTCTACATTTTAAGATTGTTTTAAAAATGAAATGTGATTAAATACAACCATGGTATGACACTGGAAGCTCAGGGGGCCCAAACCTTTCCCTTGAGCAGTCCCATGGCTCCTCCCAGTGGCCACAGCCCTGCTCCAGCACATCACTGAGCAAACCAATAAACACCTGGGATAAATAATCAACAAGTAATATTAAGGCCTGATATCAGCCATCTCTGAACTCACAGCTACATGAAACATGATGAATTTAAAAAGCTTAAGTTGGTTTGTTTTGCTAGGTATGTGTGAAAGATGATTAAAAGCAGACTGGAGATAAATACATATTTATATACAACGTGATGCAAAGCTGCACTTAGTGCTCACTGCACTTGACACAATGCACTGGAAGTGAGCTGGCTGCCTGGGACACCTGCACAACAGGAGTTCTGCCAAGGTGAATCTCATTTAAACACCCACCACCACAAGGTACCCGGCGAAGGGAAGGAGGAGCAGGAACATCATCCCCACGCTCCTGCCATACCTTTGACCAGTTGATTCTCTTCATCGAGACCTCCAGCTTATACTTCTTCTTCTCCTTCATCCCGTGGGGCAGCGCTGGGATCACTGGGAAGGGAGCAAAGAGAGCCCCTCCCAGAGGGGGAGGCATCGGGGGCCCCCCCAGAGGCGGCGGTGGAGGGATTGCTGCCCCGGGCAGGGGAGGAGGAGGAGGGGGCCCTGCTGCCCC
>VXBQ01005225.1:32263-71404 GCA_013400175.1 Phainopepla nitens
GGGGATTGTTGCTCCAGCAGGGAGGGGAGGAGGTGGGGGGATTGTTGCTCCAGCAGGCAGGGGAGGAGCAGGAGGGATGGCTCCGGGAGGCGCTGGCGATGGCACGGCCTCGCTCGGGAGGGCTGGAGGTGCTGCTGGGGCTTCTGTCAGGCCTGGACCCTGAAACATGAAAAGCAATTCTTTTCATCAGTGACACGAGGCAGCTTGATACAAAGCTGAACCAACCAGGATGGTTTTTAGCCAACTGCACCTCAAGAAAGCGAGAAATGCAATTGTTCTCCTATTTAAATGAGAAACAATAACAATAGATTATACCACGTACCATAAAGCTGCCAAGTAAACTGAATAACCTAGCATTTTTATAAAAACAGATTGTTTCAATTTTAAAGAAAATTTAATAGTAGCAGTAACATTTAAGTGAACAGAACAGCATTTTATTTCTTAACCAATGCACAAAACATTTATCCCACTTAGGATACCCTGGCAAGCTGGGGCATCAGAGATGAGAATAAGCATGCTGAATTTTAACAGCACTCGTCTGCTGCTGGAAAATTCTCCCCAGCAATCAGTGGAGCAGCTATTGCAGAGCAGGAGGTCACAGGAGCACAGTTGTTCATAACTGTTCTGATATCTGGAGGGGTGAAGGGTGTGCAACAACCTGTCCTACTGTCCTTTAAATCTGTCTGAGGATGCTTCTTTGGTGAGAGGAAGAAAGAGCACTCACAATATCCATTCTAATAAGTTCTTAATAATTATTAGGAAGAGAAACAGCAGCATGTCAAACCATCAGAGGGGTGAGTGCAGCTAAAAATAAGTGCAATATTCTGTGGGGAGCATAACACCAGAAAAGAGAACAGACAGTAGAATTACATGGTTAATTAACCAATGGTCAGCATTACTGTGAATGCCCTGCCAGGTCTGGATCATCTGAACTGTGTTAGAATCAATAAAACAGGATTAACAATTAATTAGACTGAAAGTACATTTTTTACTCTGCACAAGGCATGTTTTTCTTTGGCCCACAACTTGTAATTCAACAATTGGTACAGCATTCATTAAAACAGACTGTCAAATTTCAGTGTAAAACTGGCTAGTAGGAATTTGTAACAAACATGAAAATTGGCAAGAAGGAAGTAAGAATAGGAATGTTTGTGTCTCCACCTCAGTACCCAAATAGGAAGTGAGATCTCAGGCATTAAGACAGCAAAAAAAAAAAACAAAAGGCAACAGGCAGACCTTGCCTAGCATTAAAGGAGTACAAAATAAGCCAGACTGAGGCAAAGCACTAAATCATAATATCTGTTAGTTCCTAAAAGGTATAAATGACCTGTCTAAAACCCAAAGCTGGTGTAAAAAATAAAAAAGGCTTATATAGAGTGTAAGAGTAAAAAAATATATATAAAACCAAAAGCCTTTAAAAATAAACACTTCTGAAACAAAAACTTTTTATAAAACATACAGAAGCAGCAATGTGAGAGCATAAACAAATACCTGCAGGGAATAAAAAATCAGGATTTTTATAGCCTAAGGAACATTTTTTCTCAATAAAACAGGTACCTGTGACAGGCTGAATATACTACTATTTGAAAAATGTTACCTCCATTAACTACCCTTAGTAACTTATGCTGGCTGCAAAACAAATCAATACACCTAGAGCAGACATTCCCAGCTCCAGAGACACAAGTTACTCTGGAGCAATTGCTTTTCAAGTCCTCCAAAAAAAAAAAAAAAAATCAACTCAGCTGTGGAATGTTTTATTACCTATTAGTTTTATTACCTGGGTCCGGAGCTGTTTGACTTCTGTCTCAAGTTCTTTGATTTTCTCTTCTCGTTTCTGCAGCTCTGCTTGTGCCTCTTGTCGAGCTGTGAACTCCTCATCAAACTGTAAAGATGGAACAGGGCAGGAGAGTTTGTCCAGCTATGGCCCCACCAGAGCCTGGACTGGCAGGAATTCTTTGAACAATACCAGGGCATGGAGCAATTGATGCACTTTTAACTCTTTTAGCAGTATTTTTCTGACATGTTCACTTTTAGTGCCACAATTTTTTCCATCAATAAGTCAATGACACAATCACCCAGATCCAGTACAGCTTTGTCTCTCAGTATAGGTTTTTCCCCTCAAGAGAATACTGCAGACCACTCAAACCAAACTCAAGTACACATCTATTGCAGTGAGCTGAAATCCAATAAAAATTAAATCTGCAATCATCATGTTCAAGAACATGTTCTGCCATTTGGCCTGAAAATGCCTACATAGACCAGACCAGCAAAAAAAAAATCAAAATTTTGACTGATTTCAATACACACCTCCACAATACATGAACTTCAGTACTACTGAAGCTAATATAGCACATTAATGTATTTTTTTAAACTTATACCTGCACTTAAATTATTTAATTATGACTATTTCAGGACAGAAGAGCAACAAGTGGAATTGTTCCCATCAGTTATCTGCAGCAGAGGAACCCAACTGAAGAGATGTACAGTTAATGCCACTCAGCTGCTTTGGATTTCAGACTCAGCTGCATCTGAGCCTTTCCCACACACAGAACCACAGAGCTTTAACTATGAAAGCACATCCTCCCTGGGAGAGCCACTACTGCCCAGTTTTAGCAAGGAAACAAGCTGACTGTGTTCCTCTCAGGATTCTGTTCCACACCTTGAAGAGAACCACGAGTAGGACTCACCTTTCTGGAAAATTCTGCTGCTTTCTTTTCACTCTCTTCTACTTTAGCTTTGTCCACACATGCATCTAGAATTTAAATAAAACACCACACATGAGTCAAATCAAACATATCAGAGCTCTGAGGTGCTTCCAAGCATAATTACTCTGTGAGCCCATAAAAAAGCAACAGGCACTTGTCTTTTTTGGACCCTGTCTCATTTCATTAGAGGCTACAGCATTTGGTCTGCTACTCCACAAGTACACCTGCATGCATATTTGCAGAACACTGAAAAAATTCAGGCAGTGTAAGTCTAGACAGAAGAACACAAAGCAAAAGAAGGTAAAACTGCTCAAAGAGTACAAACCAACAAGATGTGTAAAATTAATGTCCATCCTTCCTCTGTATTTAAAGTCTGGGTCCATGCCACTGCAGTGCAGCACAATCTGTGATACACATTCTTCTATGATCTTGTAGTACTGAGGTCTAAAACAGGAAACATTGACAAGACAATGAGAACATGAAACAAGCCTTTATGCAGTTGGGGGCAACTAACTCCTAATATCTGAATTCTCCAAGTGCTAGAAGAAGTATCAAGTTCAAACTCTTATTTGTAAATATTTTGATACGGTGCCTTGACCTTGCTAAGACACCGTGCTGCACAGAAGAAGTTTGCACTGAAAAGACCAGATCCAAGGCATGTGGGAGGTATTTTCAATTACCAGTTGTACAATTTGCATGTTCTTTTTAGCAATGAAGGTATCAAACTTATATAGACAAAGTGACCAATGAATTAAGATGTTTTCAGGATGAGGGTGTTCGACTTCAAGTCTTGGAAATAAACACTTTTATATTTACCAAGATCTTGTGAATACTGACATGGAGCAAAAAGATAAATAACACATCAGTCTCAGAGTGACTTTTTAGGCATGAGATACTCAGTTTTACCAGGATCTTAATTTCTGTTCTTGCCCCTACTGCCCCCACAACACCCAGCCTGGCAGCGGGCACTCACCGGACATAGTAATCGTTCCTGATCAGCAGGAAATGTTGCAGAATTGACAGGAAGTAATTTTCAGAAGAAGTATCTTTCACCATATTATACAGCAGATGAAATACTTCGCTCACATCAGTGCAAACATTGTTAAGAAAATACAAGTACTTAAAAAACAAACAAAAGACCAAAAAAGCCCACTGCAGCACAGAACAGCCACCCCAGCCAAGCACAGCTGCCCAGACATTTCCACACTGTTCAAGTAAAACCTCTCCACACTCTGGACTCCTATCCTTAGCAGTAAATATTATTTTTCCACTAAGATTGTGCACTAAGAATTCCTGTGCCCTGGTAAACAGTTAGGACGTGTTTCATTGTCAATCAGAACAATCACACTAGAGACTTCATGTTTTAGAATCCTGGAGAAATATTTCACACAAAGCCTTGTTTCCACTCTGGGCTCAGCCAGGCTGTTGGCAAACACACACTGGTCAGTTATTTTCATTTCCTAAAGATGATCTTCACTTGGAATTATCTGTTCTGCAAAGCAACAACACTGCAGGGGATTTACAGCCTCCCATTGAGGGCCTCTGTCTCCCTCTGCTTCCTCCCAAAACCTGCAAGCAGCCATTCTGAACTCAGGTAATTCTGAATTTCCTGCTCCTTGACAGCTGGAAAAGCCACACATCTGGAGTGCTTCAGAACCTATGAGAAATTCTGTTCCTTTTATTATCAAAACTCTCTTTTCTTCAAACTTACCATCTTCCATGGGTATAATTTTATCTCTTCATGTATTATGAGACAAAGTTTAGCTTAATAAATGTTATTTATGAAAAATTAATTCAGTTCCCAATGACTTACATTTGACATGCAAATTTAAGCACTAATTATCTAAATATTTTCTAACAAAAAAAGCAACTGGAGAGAAATCTGCTTGACAAAGCCCCTGGTAAGACACACAGCTGAGACAAATAACCTGCACACAGAGCACTGTAATTTCCATTTAATAAAGTTCTGAAATGACACAACTTATAACAGCATTTCCTTAAAGGATATTCCATTTCAGCTTTGATATCATTGAGACGATGTGACAGTTCAAAGTGGTCTTCATCTTTGTTCTCATCAAACACCCTCAGCTGAATATCAAGCTCGTCATTTTCCTTATCTTTCAAGGCCTGTTTTTCAAGGTAGAGAGTATATCTTAATTTTTTTCTTTTTTAAAGAAAGAATTCACCCCCTTGGAGAACTGTATTATGACAAAATATAAGACGTTAACCTTTAGAACAGGAGCAAGCTTTAACTCAGTGCCTGGGCTTTTTTTTTTTGCTATAATGATTCAACTGAGAAAAACTAAAGGCAAAATATCAGCTCTCAGAGCAGGTATGGGCTACAGAACAAACAAGAATTCCAGCTGAATCAATTTCTCTAAATGGGACACAGCAGTTCCTGCTTGTTAATGTCTGAGTTCCTTTAAAAAAACACAATAGCTGCTTTTCAAAACATTAATTGATGTGAGTTTTAAAGAAGTGTAAAGAAGACTTGTTAACAACTTCTCAGTTAACCTAGACCATGGCATGAAAACATCCACAGTACAAGGAGAAATACAGAGAAGAAGAAAAAACAAAAACAAAAACAAAAAAAAAAACCAACCAAACCCAAAAAACCCAAAAAAACCACGCAAGTCACCATTTGGAGCAGAGGGAAATGGGCTTTTTTTCTAAGAAATACAAGGACTTGTCCTGATTCCCATAAGAAGCAAGTTAAGCTTCCTCCAGCCAAAGCACATCAAGAAAAGTTCCTTCCCATCCACTGATAGGAATGCAGCCTGTGACTGAAATGGGAATTGGATTTGCCATGACTGGCTGCATCCCAGTGCTCCCAGTCCAGCAGGAACTGGAGCCAATTCCAGAGCTTGGGAAGCAGAGGAGCAGCTCTGAATCTGAGCAGGTTAAGAGCCAGAGCTCTGGATCTCCCTCCTGACTCTTCAACATATGAGCTGTTCAACTTTCTTAAAATAGACTGCTATCAGCAAATATTAATTGCTTCTACACTCAGATCTGTATGGCAGATGTTGGCACACTCTCCCAAGTTTTCTATCATATCATGATTTGTTTCAATTCTGTTTCTTTGCTACCTAACCCACCCCCAATTCCTCAAGCCTTTAAGCATTTATTGATTCTACAAAATACCTTTCAACAGATTTAAAAAAAACAAACCAAGAGAACTTGAATTCTTGAGGTTTTCAGATGTCCCACAGCATATAAAACCAGTAAATCATATAAATGTATCTACATGATATAAACTCAAAAATATACCTAAGAAAAAGCAACACCACACATCAGAAAGTGTCTCAAGGCTCAATGAGCCAAAAATGGAAGTTTCTGTTCCTGAAAAATTGACAGTTTGAAACTTCACATCCTAAAAGTCATGGCAGAATAAATTCTGTTTCAGACAAATAAAAGCAGGTACTCTGATTTCTTATCTTTTGTAAGAAAGTGATGAGTACTTTAAATATACCTATTTTTGATGTAAACATCAGAATGGTTTCTTGGCTAAGAGCTACAAATCTCTCCCCAAGTCAGAAATATTCCTGTCTGTGCAGCTGCATGAAGACAGACAGGCAGTCTCAGAGTGAATTCCTGATTTGATATTTCTTTAAAATGTCCCAGTGTATTCTCAGCAGGCAGATAAAAGAAAAACACATTTCACAGAAAACAACAGGAACAGTATATACAAAGAAAGTTAACCCAAGATTGGTTCCACAGCCAGATTCAGATTCCCTGCATGTGCTTTGAGCTCATTATGCAGAATGTGGCTATCCTGATTTAATTTCTGATATATTGACTTGTTTCAACTACTACTCTGGTTTATCCAGCTCATGAGAATTTGTAACTCTGCAGGCTGAAAGCAGATTTGGATTGATAATTTGACCTTCTGCACCCCTAATCCTTCACATCTGCTGTTCTGGGTAAACAGTTTGGTTCTCTTCAACATTCACAGTGGACAGTGATCAAAATTACTTACAGGCAATATTTTCTTCAGGCCACAACGTAAGAACTCATTTCTCAAGTGTATCCTGAAATCAAGATCCTCAGGAGATGTAACAAGGGCATTGATGAGCTGCATACAGGCTACCTGTAATCAGAAACACAGAATGAAAATCAATACTTGCAGTCACTGTTCCTGTTCAATTATAAAACCAAAGAGATGGAAATTATTTATTATGCAGCACACATGCAGCACTCAGGGCTATTTTAGCAACATCAAATCCTGCTCTGTTTCCATATCAGGCTGCTTCTGCTGTGTCAAAATAAAACCATGTGAATGATCATCACAGAGTCATGGAATGGTTTGGGTTGGGAGGGACCTTAAAGCTCCTTCAGTGCCACCTCTGCCATGGCAGGGACACCTCCCACTGTCCCAGGTGCTCCCAGCCCCAGTGTCCAGCCTGGCCTGGGACATTCCAGGGATCCAGGGGCAGCCCCAGCTCCTTGGGCACCTGTGCCAGGGCCTCCCACCCTAAAATCATGCACTGGTTATTCCCATTCTACCTCCTCCTCTTTCCCCTCAGCATTCACCAGCTTGAAAACAAACTGTTTCTACAGTAACTAAAATCTTAAAAAACCCCACATGAGAACCACCCAACAAACACCCATACCCCAATTAGTCACATCACCAGGTGTTTTTCCCATTCCTGCAGAGCACTTCTGCAAAACGCCTGAAGTCTCAGGATAGTGGCTAATGCTTTAATTGAACAGCTGTGCACTTTAATTGATTTATTTGAAAACAGGTAGACAACAGCACAATGCCAAAAGTGCTGATCCATGTTAAAAGACTAAAATGGGACTCTAGGGAAATACCAAGTTTGGTAAAAGATGTTATCTGCAAACAGAAGTAGCTTTAGAGTAGGACAAAAAAAATCAATAGCTGCAGAGGAAAAAAATCAGATAAAAAAGCACCTTCCTGTTTTAATTACATTCACTCTTTAGCTTTAATAGAACACCTTATGGAGTCTCAAATTTCTATTTAAACACCCTTCAAAGGCACTCTCTTGATAGAGCTGCATCTTCAGATAATGCACTATCACCGTGCTTGCTTGAATGATTCTTGTTATTTTACTACTATGACATGACTTAACAAGCCAAAGCACATGTCCAATCTGAAATTAATAGAGAGAAGAGGTGCCATCTGCTCTGATTGCTTCTGCCAGAGAGACTCTGCCTTAATGGCTCGTGCTAATACATTACCAGCAAAGAATGACTTTGTCAGGAAGCAGGTAATGAGTCCTGAACTGCCTGCACTGAGGGAGCAGCAGCTCGGGGAGGGGAGGCTGGCAGGAGTGGTGCTGGTGGCTGTTGCTTGCCTTGCATCAGCGAGGTCATGGAGTAGGAGACAACTCCAGAGTGAATTCTTCAGTGAAATTCAGAATGAATTCTTCAGTGATAGCACTATTAAGATTACAATGTCATTTATAGACACTTATTGGATATCATGAACTCATCAGCTCTGAAACAAGAGGTGCTGATGGTAAACACAGCTTTAACTACAGCTGATGGGTGTTTGAGCCAAGACTGGAAAAAGGCATCCTAAGGACACCTGCCCTGCCTGGATTTCTCCATATCTTTCAGCCAAGGTAGCTGAAAAATAAATTTTAGTACAAAATGTGCATAACTACTGTATTATGAGAAGGTAATAAGTCAAAGTCATCCTGTATTAGGATATTCAGCCACTTGGCCTCCATGTAAAAATGGCAGTACCAAAAAAAGCCAACCAATCCCAATTAAAAAAAAACTGCATCCTAATACCAACCAAAACTCTGGTGCCCTTAGAGCATGAAAACCTCTACCCATGGACCTCTACCCATCAGCAGCCATGAACATGAATTAAGTCATGACTTAGTAAAAACCACTGGCACAGATTATTTTATTGTTTTATAAAAATAATTTTGAAGGCTCACTAGATTACCCTCAGAGGAGCAGTACACACAGCAAGGAATGCACAGCAAGGAATTGGTGACAAAAATACCCATAATATCCTGCTGCTCATCCCAAAAGGGACCCTGCCAAAAATGGGCACATCCCATGCTATACCTGCCTTAATTAGCATATATCTGACTATTTAAGAGGCCACAGGTACTGCTGCCTAAAGTGCCAGGAATAGATTTATTACCTGAACATTCCACCTGCACCCAAGGAAAGAAATATCACCAATTACTCCCTTTCCTAAGGTCAAGATTCCTTAATCCTGTTTTTGGGACAGGCAGTGAGTTCCTTGGCCTGCCACCACTAACAAGTAGAAAATCTAGTACCAGTAGGCCAGTGGTTTCTAGCTCTCTCTTCCTGACCCCTGGATGAAGAGCACCACAAGATTTTGTGTGGAAATTCCCATCACCAAGCTGAGGCACACAAAGGCAAACTCACCTGCAGCTGTATGAACTCGTGGTTCTCCAGGCCTTCCACAATCTGAGAGAATCTCTCCTCCCTGCTGTGCCTTTCAGCAGCAGTTGTTATTGCACCTAAAAGCTTGTCCAGGCTGAGAGAAACACAAACTGTCACAGGAGCACAGCACAGCCAACTTCTCATTTTCAACATACTCAGCCCACTGTTCACACAATTAGCACTGACAGAGTTTAAATGCATTTAATCTACAGAAAGTTGAAAATAATCCAAGAACCAAGTGTTAAAAATGTCTACAAGATTAATGTTGAAATAAAAAAAAAGGGTGAATAAATCTCTGTATTATTATTTCAAGTAAGAAACAACTAATGAGGGGTAAAAAAATCCCTACCTATGCAAGACTGTGCACTTGATAACAGCTGACGTGGTTAACATCTGGAAATTTTAATAAATTGTCCTCTCAGAAATCAAAATGTTTTAATCTATTTATTGCATAGAAGACATAATGTTTGCCCACTTTAACCTTCAGTACATAAACACAGTGGTGAATTCACAGGAAACATATGCCAAGTGATTATCTTTGTTTTAAAAATCTCATGGGCAAGTGCTAAATAACTAAGGTGAACTGTTCCAAAGCCCAGCTGTAAATGTAAACTTCTTGTTCCTGTGGTAGAGGTGATTTGTCCTTTCAGACCTTCCACTTCAGCCACAGTGTGCAGGTCTGCTCATTTGCTTCTCTGATTTAATACTGAATTAAGGCAACACAACAGGTGAAGTCTCTTCAATTTTAAACCACATTATTAAAGACTTAATAGGTTACATTTATCTCACTGACAACTCTTCTCACCGTGTCCAAATTAACAACTCATGAGCACCAAAAAAAAAGCTTCAATATCTCACTTACATGTTTTCCTCTCCAATAATGCAGAGAGCAGAAAGTATTTTCACTGTCTCAGTCATCATGTGTGGTTGCTTTGGATCAATTGCCCTTGACAACAGCAAGAGACTTCTTTCATCTCCTAAAATCCTTTGCAAGCCGTACTGGGAGAAACAAAAAGCTCATGGTGAAAAGGTTGTGCTTGCCTTGGATACTCACCACCAACTCCAGATCCTGAGGGATTCTCCCAACCCTGCCCTCCCAGAGGGGCTTTGGCAGCACCTCACCAAAACCCCACCAAAATCCCACCGAAACCTGACCAAAATCCCACTGAAATCCCACTGCAACCTCACCTAAAACCCCACTGAAACTTCACCAAAACCTTACTGCAACCCCACCACAAGGCCAGGCCATCACTGCTTGGGGACACAGCTCAGTGTCCCCAGTCTTGCATTTGAGCCTTTCTCCTGACAGAGATTCAGGTCAGGAGGACCAGGTCCTCACCAGGACCTTGTAAAATCAGCACNAACCCTGCCCAAAATCCCACCGAAACCTTACCAAAACCCCACCGAAACCCCACCAAAACCCCACCGAAACCTGACCAAAATCCCACTGAAATCCCACCAAAAGCCCACCGAGACCTCACCAAAACCCCACCAAAACCTGACCAAAACCACACCGAAACCTGACCAAAATCCCACTGAAATCCCACCAAAACCCCACTGAAACCTGACCAAAATCCCACTGAAATCCCACCAAAACCCCACCGAAACCTGACCGAAATCCCACTGAAATCCCACTGAGACCCCACCGAGACCTGACCAAAATCCCACTGAAATCCCACTGCAACCTCACCTAAAACCCCACTGAAACTTGACCAAAACCTTACTGCAACCCCACCACAAGGCCAGGCCATCACTGCTTGGGGACACAGCTCAGTGTCCCCAGTCTTGCATTTGAGCCTTTCTCCTGACAGAGATTCAGGTCAGGAGGACCAGGTCCTCACCAGGACCTTGTAAAATCAGCACCCACCAAAAGACAAATCAGGTTTTTTTTTTTTCCTATGTCTGAAACACCTCAAAATATGAAAAAATCTGCTTTTCTCTCACTTCATTAGACAAGATCTCCAGTGAGATTTTTCTAAACTGAGTAAAAATTTAGAAAAGTGACTTTTTTAATTTGCAGTTTTATTTGCTGGAGAGGATACACAAATACAAGACTTGAGATTTTGCTATGAGTAAAGCACATTACAAGTTGAACCCATCAGCTTTTAGAAGGCACTCACACTCTGCAAACCTGAGCAGCCTGTGTTAGAAACAAATCAGATGCAACTGAACCTAATCCTTTACCCATGACCAACCAGCTTAAAAACTACAGCTCCAAAGATATCAAATCCTGACCACTTCCTGCTCACCAAATGCCGATCAATGTCAAACTAGCACATTACTCAATTTAAATTAGGTCAAAAGTACATTCTATTAGCAATCATGTATTGAAATCTGAAATTAGAAAGTTGTATTTTTTTTTCAATTTCCAAGTAATTCATTTCCAAATTCACTTACCTTATATTTATACTATCGTCTGCTCTTTATCAAATATTTTATTTCCAAAGATCAATAGTGTTTAACAAAATTAAGAAAAAGAGCAGAAAGGTTCATGAAGACTCTCAAGAGAAGTTACACTAATTTTAAGACCTGCATTTCCAAAGAGTTAAACACTGGACATACAAGATTTCCTTCCCTCTCCAACATTTACTATGTTATATACATCTTGAACTCAACAAAACTCAATTATGCTAGAATACATTAATTTAAAATAATACTTACTTTATTGTTCATAAATGCTTTGAGGCACTGGATAAGTTTATGTTGATTCTTCTTATCAATACTTTCTTGCCTTGAAAGGAATGATGAAAATCACATCAGGAAAATCTTCACAACCTCCCCATCCCCTCCCTTCAAATGATCCAGGTCCTTACTGTTTCTTGTCCAGAAGCTTTTCCAATGCATCCAACAGAAGCCCAAGACCTTCATGTCCAAAATTGTTAACCCAGCTGGGAAAAAAAAAGACAACAAAAAAAAGCTTTTAATTATTTCTTACTCAAATGCAAAACTTTCAAAGCTGTTTCTCTGTTAGTGCTTGTGCATCCCTTCACAGGCTCCACTTGTGGTCTCACTTCCCAAAAGCCTGATCAGCCACGAAGGCAAACAGCTCCAACAAGTACAAATTGCTGAAAGCCAAGTGAAAGGTGAGGAGATCTTGCAGACAGCTGCAAACATTTCCCTTATCCTGGGAACACTGCTCTCCTGTCAACAAGCATTAGCATAATTACTCTGCTTTCAAAAAAAAACCCCAAAGCCCACAACTCTCCTGCTTAGCAAAAACAGCATGATGAAAACTACTGCAGGAATTGCTCTGCTTACCTGACTGGGTTGCTGGTTAGGGACACTCTCAAAGACTCCAGGCAATTAAGAAGTTTTTCATCTGAAATTCCAGATCTCAGTTCATGGATGTATTCTTGTGAGGACAGGGTACATTCGTGCTTGCTGTTTTTGAGTCCACCCTATCACAGAAGGCAGAATGCTGCTGAGTGTTCTAATGATCAAACAGTGCTTAGGTGATAAAACAGAGGACTATAATATTTCCATCTGAATTTTCAAAACATAGTACCAGTATTCAAGACACCTGACATGACTTGGATTTGTCATCAGGGTTTAATACTTTTGGTTTTACATCACAAGGATAACTATTTTTGCTGGAATTTTTTCACTTCTTTGAGTAAAAGCATGTAGTACAAATTGAATATAAAAATTTAATTCCATCATTCAGCTGTAGTCACATATTTAATGAGAGTGTGTTAAACATCTACTTCACAACACTGTCTTGGAAACAATCATTAAGAGACACAGAAAAAACCCAGTTTGTGCAAATTCATGAGCCAATTTTTGCTGTACCATAGTCCATGTTTGGCCCCTAATAGAGATCTCTAGAGGATCTTGTTTGCCACAAAAAAAAAATCCTACAGGAGATTTGACAAAGAGCTCTCTCCTGCTGA
This sequence comes from Phainopepla nitens, assembly GCA_013400175.1. NCBI lineage: Eukaryota > Metazoa > Chordata > Aves > Passeriformes > Bombycillidae > Phainopepla > Phainopepla nitens. The sequence goes on from VXBQ01005225.1 coordinate 45,249, forward strand.
AGTGCCACTAGAGAAGACTAACCACTCCCCAGTATTTCACTAGTAAAACACCTGAATAGCAGTTCTTAGAGCTGGCATATTCCAACTCACAAACAAGACAAAACATTTTTCCAAAAGGTGCAACTAATCTTTTGTACAGCTCTGACAAGTTGCAGTAGGATTATCTCAGAAGAGTGGTTTTGATTCATTTGCAGCTCCTAAAGCTCCTTAGCTCTGAAGGGTCTGTTGAAGAGAGGCTGATAAAGATGTCATGGGTGTAAAGGCAATATCAAGTGCCTGTCCTAGAAGAGGATTTATTGCATTTGGTTTGAACTGTATCACTTCCACTCCAAATATTCAAATTGGCTCTCTTTCACAAAGCTCCACTTCTCATGAAGTTTCTGGTTTGCTCTGTTCAAATTCTTCCCATTCATTCTCCAAAAAGGCACTAAGGATGGCTGATGACAAAACGACTTGGCTACATTCAAGGTAATGACTTGGACCTAGCCAGATTCAAGGCACAAAGCAGAACTGGGTTCACAACATGCTTTCAGATTCACAGCAAAGCAGGACAGACTGTGACTGCAGTGAGACAACAGGGTCCTCTGCACTGGGCCAGCTTTGAAGATGGTTCCTTGCTGACATGCAAAGCACCTTTAGCTGGGCATCACATGCCAGTACACATCAAAGGACCAAGGCAGAGATGAGTGAGAAGGATATAAAGGGACTAGAATCAGTCAGCATCAACATCCTAAACAAAGAGATGCTCTTCCACTGAAAGAAAAATGAATAAATGCATGGGGATTATCTTTAGAAGAGTAGGAGCTGATTGTAAATCAGGTTAATATATCAAAAATCATCTAAATTCAGAAAAATCACCACTCTGAAGAACCATAAGGTCAAGAACTAGGAAAAAGGAGCAGCTTTATCCCATCCACTGGATGGATGGGAATCAGAAAAGAGTTTATGTGTAACTAATGCACATCATCTACACAACACAGATCTAACTGGGCACAAATTCTGTCATTTCAGCCATTCCACAAATGGTAAAAGAAGAGAACAGAAATGCTGCTGAGAGCCACAAAATGTACAGAGATGAGACAATGGCAACTTCAATCCATGCCATGCCTGTTCAGCCAGACCCTGAACAGCACTCTAAAATGCAAGACAGAGGCTTTTGCCAAGAGATGAGTTTATCCTTGCACTGGAGTCTGCTGCAGGCTCAAAAGGAGACTCCAGCTCAGACTGGGGCAGCCTGAATTCTTTGCTTCTCTTTGTTTTATATTTAAACCAAGGTGGGATCTTGCTGCCTCCTCTTCCTCTGCCATCCAGGCCATTAGGGAAGCACCTCTGCTCTGCCCAGTCCTGTTTCCAGAAGATCCATGACTCCCTCAAAGCCAGTTCAGTAGTTCAAAACTGGCAGTGTGCTCTGCTGAGGCTCCCTCTCATGGCCTGCAGAACAGGCTCATTTCTTCACTGATTCTTTGAAAAAAGCACCTTTAACTGCACACCAATAAGGAACCAACTCATCTTCCTTATTTTCCTCCCTCTTCAAAATGGATGGTCACTCAAGACACCTCATAAAAATCCAGTCTTGAAATCTTTCAGAGAATTTTCAGCTCACCAGGATTACTTTCTGTTATTCCCTGCAATCATGTCTCAGTCTCAACTCACTCTTACCTCTAGCCATGCTAACTCAAATGCTGAACCAGGTGCTACTTCCTTTATTTCCCTATTCAAAGAGAGTTGGATTGGAATACTATTTTTAAGTATTGCTATGCCTTTATATGGATCTGATTTTAATACAAACATTTCTCATTTACTTTGAGGTCTAAGGTCCCAGTGAAAAATGTTTTACAGGAGAGCATCTAATAAGGATGAAAGCAACTGAAGAGGGTTGGGTCCCACATCAGGATGTTCAGAGATTAAACCAATGCTTAAGAATGAAAATCTCAGAAATTAATTTATGTCACAGTGTTACAATTAAGGCAGAGAAGGATTCATTGATGCCACCTCAAATGAGAGTCTGCACCTCACAGCAGTCCCACCAGTGCTGAGGATCCCATGGAAAATTCAAGTAAGTTCCAGCTCCCAAGTTCCCATCAACAGGGAAACCTCTCCTCTGCAGCCTCTACAACCCAAGAGCACTCCCAGGAACATTCTGGAATTGCTCTCCTCCCTGATCCCAGAGGATCTGTACATCTCCAAGGAAAGGGCCCCACGTGCTGCAGAAGCAAACAGCTCCTGAAGGATGGGTCCTGCAAGGAGCACACAGAGGTGCAAGAGCTCACTAAGCAATAATATGCACAAGCCAAACTCCAGGCACAGCATTTCTCATTTTAGTATTTAGCAAGTTATTTGCACAAAAACATGCCTTTAGTGCAGAGCTGTTCTTGCTCTCCATCAGACCCTGAACTCAAAGGCATGAAGAGGAAAAGATTTTAGAATTTCTCCCCTACCCATTGTGGGAATATCAGCTTCCTTTGTAAAATAACCTCTTCACAAAGCAGCTGTTCAGGCTAATTCACACCATAAGGACATCACACAGCAGCAGGGATTATTTGGAACTGGTTTTAACACACTGAACTGGAAAGTTAATAATTTGTCCCCTCAAAAATCAAATACCTTTAAATACATAAGCACAATGAAGGTATTTTCCTCAATCAGGGGAAGAACCAAAAGTTCATACAAAACTGAAAAGTACGTGACCATAAAAGTCTCTTTAAAGGCTACTCTGAATAAAACAAAGCCAAGAGAAAAACATACAAGAATATAATGTGCAGGATAAAAACCTAACTACATCTGAGGTGTTGATAAGACAAGTTTTAAGTCACAGACTGTTCTCTGTTGTTTTTAATGCTGAATTTAATTACTGAATATGACCTAAGAAGAAAGCCTTGCTGTACCTGAAAAGCCTGGCTGTAATTAAAAACAAAGTCCATCAATAATTTCAAAGAATATCTTTGCTTTCAACCACTATTTTAAATCCATTTGTAATCATTCCCCAAAAAATCCTTTTTTCCAGGAAACAAAAACTTGCTGAATTCACTCCAACAAATTAAATCCCAAATATTTGTTTATAATATTTGAATTCAACCAAGAGAGCCTAAAATGTAGACGAGTCCTTAATAAGGGAAAAGTTATGCTCCCAGTGATCTCATCTTAAACTTACTGACCTCCTGAATCCTCTAAATTAATCTTATTCTCACACTGATCTGCTGAAGTTGGCATTTCCAAGACAAGCTATGAATAATAACAATTAGGACATAAAAAAAATCCACATCTAAACAGAATGAAATAAGCCAAATACTGTCAATTTAAAACTTCAAGTGCTTGCCTTCAATAAAAAGCAAGACAAGCTGAAATTGTATTTGTTGCTCACAATGAAGAGATGAGCTGAGTGAGTTTGGAGTATTTGGAAACAGACTCCTGAAAACTTGAAGAAATGCCTCAAAAGTGTAAATTATGACCTCATGCTGGTAAGATAAACGTGACTGTTGACAACTATTTTGATAAAACAAGGATTCAGTTGTGCCCATTGAACTTTAAAAACCCAGATAAAAGTCCAAAATATTCCAGCCTAATCTCTAAAAAGGGAAGTTGATAAGAGAAAACAAAACTCTCATGTTCGTACTCACCGGAACTTTACTTCCGACTATCTGCATGCAGTGGTCAGCCAAGAGAGGTTATTGTGTAAAAAAGATAATAATAATACATAAATAAACACAGCACAGTACTTAGTAGGATGTAGTTGCACACACATTTTTCAGTGTTTAATCATTAGTAGTAGTTGCATTCTTTTATTACTTTATCAATCTGCTCAGGGGTTAGAGCTTCTCAACAGGAAAACAGCAGCTCTACAGCAGGAGCAAAATTTCAGCTTCTTATGTTCTGCTGCTGATTCATCAGTATTTGACACATTTACCAACAAATAACTAAATACCTGTCTTGACAGCTACATCTTGAAAGATTAAATATGCCATTTGTTAAAATTATCAGGTCAGATACTTAATATATGACACTGAGAACTGTAATGGCACACTGACTTCCCTGTACATATAACAACTGTTTTTATTATGGAGCTTTTGATCTCTTCAGATGATGTCACCACTGAATTTAATTAAGCTTTTGTAATCAAAAACATAGCCTACAGTTATAACTCCAACTTGCATTTCAGAAAATCTCACATGACATTTTTATTCAACTGCTCGGTACGGATGCTTTTAATTACATGGATAATTAAACAGTGATTTTCAGAATGCCATCTTCTCTTTACCATGGAACAGCATCTCTCTATATTCATGAACAAAAAGTTGACTTTCCCCAGAGGAAACTGCAGGAAGGAGCACATCTGTGCCCTGCTCTGTCACCCTGCACAAATGCCCACGTTCCTGGGAGCACCAGGACAATGGACATCTGCTCCTCAGCTCACCTGCTGCACTCTGACAGCAGCCAGTTGATTGAAAAACCACTCTGATCTGATCACCAGCTGGCTGCCTCTGAGATCTGAATGTCACTGTCTCTCTTCAGCCTCTGCTGCTTCATTTTCTACTCTTATCTCTTCTGTTATTCCTTCAGGAACTCTTTTGGAAACAGAAGTCCCTGCAAGTGTCTCACAACCAACACTTCTCGTGAAAAAGTTTCCTCTGGAAGCACAAGAGGGGATTGCCATCACCACACAATCTTCTCCCCTCACCAATGTTCAATTATCCAGTACAGCACAAAATGTCACCAGGTTCAGTTCAGAAACAGAATTTCAATCCTTCACCAGTTCTCAGGTATCATTTCCATGGTCAATCTTTCTCTTCAAGTGAGAGAAGGAATGAGAAGCACAGAAAATCACTTGCCATGAAAGCATCCAGCTCATCAGCTTCTGCATGTCCTCCACCCCCAAGGAAAACTTTCTTCACCCAGGGAAACCCAAAGTTCCTTTCTCAGAACTCTGAAGACAAGTGTTTCAGAAAAGCATGGTCAACATGCTGCAGACAGCACACAGGCAGAGAAAATGAAGCACCAAATTTAAAATAATTTGGTTAAGACAACATCAGCAAATGAGAGCGATATTTTCACATGAAGGGAGGGAACTCAAAAGCCTAATTAAAACAAACATGAAATGAACTGCAAGAAAAGTCACATCAACTGTTAAATATGTTTTGTGAGCTCTAAGCAGAAGATCCAAGTATTTTAAGTGTAAAAAAGAAAGACAGATAATTATCTGTGACAAAAGAAAAAAGTAGAAAATTTAAAGACAGATCATTTTGAATGCAACCAGCATTTTCATGGAAGACAATCCTGAGGAAAAGAAAGTTTGACAATTCAGGATGCAGTAAAGATTGATTAGGGCTTGAATTCATTGAGGAGAATAGTAGTTGGACTAAACAGAAGATGAAATTACAAGTGAAAGTGAGGTTTGGCGCCACTGTAAGATCCCAATCAGCATTTTAAAATTAACCTCTGTATTTTAGAGTTTCTTTTCAACAATCAAGATGCTAGCTATTTAAAAGTTAGATCAGGATATACAGAAAGGCAATGTATATTTCTGAAGGATTCCATCAAATGCTGTGATTCAACTGCAAGGAGGATGTACTGAAGCACAGAAACTTCAACAGGAGCCATTTTTCCTCCAGGAAAAACCCTTTGCAAGGTGTAAAACATCCACACTGGTGCTGACTTGAGCCCAAAGTGCACATTGATGTACCAGGACCTTTTAGGATGACTTGGTTTTGAATTGTTAGTACATCTGGACCAATATATTCCCAGCTGTGTTAAGTTTCCCATGCTGCAGCACACGTGGGGAGCAATGCAATGCATGAAAACTTGAGCAGTGAGCCATGCAGTGGTAGCCATGCTTTCCTTACTCAGCTGCACAGTTCTGGGGCTCGAGGCAGCCACATTTCAACTGCAGTGTACACGAGACATCACCACTGTTCTACAGCTCTTGGGGCAAAAATGCAAATCCTTCCATTTCTACTTCCACTTCCTGCTGCTTCAATAAAGTATTTTTGCATACTAAGAAAAGTTCCAAATTTAATATTGATCATCAAGTGAAGATAAAAAACCTTACAGAGCAAAATTAACAGTTCCAAAGACAGTCGAGTTCATAGTTCATAACACTCACTGCATAAGCTTGAATAATTCTCCAGTAATTTGTACATTTAGCTAGACCATGCTTAAAGCACTGGATTCCTTCCAGCACTCACTGAAGGATTGTGGATTTTGTTTAAGATGAACTCATGCAGGAACATCACTCCTCTCAGAGCTTAAAGCACCATTTTCATTACCATTTCATCACCATTATAACACAAGCTTCTCCTCACTGAAGTTTATAATGTTTCATGCAAGGCATTTGCATAATAATTGCATGTCATTGTCATCTTAATTTTTGAAATTTAACTGTGCAGAGCTGATTTTCAAGGTTAACAAGGGACAAGTCAACTGTACTGCTTGCAGGCCATGCCTAAAGATTCTTTAGGCAGACACCAACATAATCTTTACTTATTTCTGTATTTGCCATAGTCAACTTTTAACACACACACAGCATTGCTGGTGTATTTTACAGCTAATTAGTATGAACAGCTCAACTGCAGAAAATAAACTACAGCTCTTCACTGCTTGCAAATGTATTTGTCCACCTCGAAAATATTAGGATATTCAGTCATTTCCTTACACTTCTTGCACCCCAAAGAAGACAGACTTCACAAGTTCTGCATGAAGGGTTAATCAATCAATTAAATTACAGAGAATAATCAACATCAATGAAAAGTCAAAACATTTTTTCTACTGAAAATATAATTTGAAACTGGTTTTCAGACCATCTTTTCACTAAAGTAGTCTGGTACATACATTGGTACTGAAACCACAAAGAAACTTTGAGTACCAAAAACTCTTAAGCTGAATTGCAAAGAAATATGCTCAGGTTCCATCCATGACTCCACATCACTGGATTTGCAATTTCTTACACTTTCCAAGAAAGGATCAATTTTTTACATTGCCCAGCAAGGGAAATGCAAAATAACTGTTCAGATGCAGCTGCGAGCATTTACAAGTGTGTTAGCGAGTACACATTTATTCTCTCCTACCACTCTTACTTAAATCCAGACAAAAAATTCCAAGTTTTGAGCTTGCAAAGTGTAAGACTGGAAGCTAAGGGCCTTGCTGAGTGTGCCCTGGAGGGGTGGTACTTACGGATTTGGCAGTGGCAGAAATGTACTGGACAACCATCTCCCGCTTCGTGCTCAAGTCCTTGTCCCGTAGAGGAGCTTTACGTTCCTCGTTCAGGTTCATGTCTTCCTGCAGAGGAACAGACCCCACCACATCAGGAACACATCTCAGGATTCTCATTAGTCTTTGGTCTTTTGAAGCTACTTTAGTTAAATAACTAATTTCCAAACAAACTGAAGCGACTTTTTCCAGTTTATCTGTGTGTGTTTGATTTCGCCCTACCTGATTTTCTCACTTAATTCTGTCACCTCAGGTGTTCACTGTTTTTTGACACTTAGCCAAAGCTTAAATTGTATCAAGAGTAGTTATCATTTGTGAAATCTAGCTCAAGAAGTAACACTAGAGGACAAGTACAACAATTCTACACCCTCAAGTTGATGCCTAAGTGTCAACTCTTGTGATGTTCCTGTGTTTTGTGAAATCCTATCACAGTGGACACCATTCCTGCACTATCTAATCAGGAGGCTGTTATTACATGGATTATTAGCTTGTGGAAGGGGCAGAGGTGAAACTATTCCAACTGATGCATTTAAAACAAGTCTAAAAGTCAAAATGCTCTGCAAGATTAAATCTATTAAGACACTTCTTTTAACTCAATAACTGATTAATTACAATGCAGTCATTACTAGTCATGACTAGGCTTGCCAGTAAAAGTCAAAGTCACTTCAGGCTGGCACCTAGAGCAGTCAGTGCTCCTGCAATCACCACTGGTGAACAGCCTTGGCACAGAGCTGCTGCTCTGTGAGACAGACCCATTGTCTGCTTCAATTACCATCACTTGGAAAAGTGAAAACTAATCCCTGAACAAGCAACTCAAGCAAGAGTTTAATGAACATTTATCCAATCCTTCAAAAGGCACTCACAGCTCCACTGAACACAGCAGAGCTACCCAGTGGAACAGGGCAGTTCTCCCCCACAGCCACATCTTACCATCATTTTTTCAAAGAGATCCATGACTTCTTTTTCTGATAAGTTCATGCAGCGCTCATCAACAAGGGCCTGGGCATGTGGGATCTCACTGATGGAAGGCTGAGAGTCAATAGGGTGCTGAATGAGAGGCTTCTCTCTTTTCACTGCTGACTTTCTGAAGCTGGTGATTCTGTCACGCTGCAAAGACATTCAAAAATAAGCAATAGGAATAGAGAAAAGCAGCCAATTACATGGCAGCAATGCACGTGGGTTTAGTTAATTCAAGCAGCAGAGTTAAACTGAAATGTAAGTAAAAATGCTCTAATACTCAGAGATTACTTTGCACAGAAAGACAATAACATATAAGGTAAACTCATGACAGATCACATGCAAAAGGGATTTAAATATTTCTCTCTGATCCAAAATTGCACCAGCTAGGTTAAACTCTTAGCACTTCAAAATCTTCAGCTCATCTTCTCTCATTACTCTCTAATTTTCCTGATAGTGAATGAATGTGGTACCACAAAGGTAATGTCCAATGTTCCTTCACCTGAAGAGCTACAAGTCTGTGGAGGACAGCTGAAAAAGGCAGCAGTGGGAAGGAGGTACTCACAATTTCACCAGGCTTATAAAAAATCCTGCTAAAGTAAAATCAAATTGGTAGAGGAATTAATTCTCCAAGCATAGTTCATAACTCCTTGAAGAGTTTTTGAGCAGGACCCCCTGGAATTAGTGCTGAGCTGAGGAGCCAGGTGAGGGATTGCTCCCACAGAAGCAGGCAGCCAGGGTTAACCACACTGCCAGGGCTCACACCACTCCCCACCAGTCCTGCAGGGCTGGGAGCATGCTAGTTACTGGGTTAATACTGCAAACTACCAGCACCTTCCTCATAAGGCCATTTTTGTTGTATTTATAACATAGAACTCTACTCTGAAGAGAGTCCGAATTTATTTATTTAATAACAGTATATTATATATATATATATACATACATATATTTATTCATTTTGAGAACATCATGCAAAAAGCAATTTTCCTCAAAGAACTGCCTGCATCCACAAATACTCCTGTATTTGTTTCAGGCACTCAACAGCCTTATGAAGATGTGCTTTCATCTAACAGCAGCTTATGTAGGGATACCAGCATCATCCAGAGCAGTTCCTGTCATCTCCACCAAAACTTGTAAACCAAAATTGGTATTGGCTACAATTAAACAACCTCTCTGAGGTGTGAAATGTCTGATGGAGAACTTTTGTTTGCAAAAATTTTGACTCATTTCAGATTAGCGAGTCCCGAGTGGAGACACTAGAGCAAGAGCTGTGGAGTATGGAGAAGAAAGATTATTTTTCTGTTGTTTTGTTTCTTTTTATTCGTTTTTGTTGTCCATTGATTTTGTTGTTGTTTTTGAGATTCTACAAGATTACTGTAAATTTCTGAAGCAAAGTGTCCCTAGATAAGCTGCATTCCCTTGGAATTTCTTTAGTTGTTTTGGTTTTGTTTTGGTTTTTTTTAAGGGAGGGGTGGTAGAAGGGTTTTCTTCTTCCTTAGATATTTTTATATTTGTGGACAGAAGCACAATACCTACAAGGATACTGTTAATGTCTCTGACAAAACAAGAATATTACTTTAATCCATTTTCTACATTACTAGAATAGCTTCAATTACATTTTTGGAAACTAAAATTAGGGCACAGCCTGGTGAAAAGGCCAAGGATACGACAATGCCTGAAAGGCAGTATCCAAATTTAGCCAAATGCAGTTTTATGTTGACCATTCAACAGTCACAAAAAGTCATTTAAGATGCAATTTCACCACCCTGTCGTCTGTTTCAAGTGTAACTTATTAACAACAAATTTGTGCAATGAGATTGCACTGGTGAGATCACTTGAAAGACACAAAGGAATCTTTTATGTAATTTCCAGGCACCATTTCCTTATTTCAGATGTGCAGACAATCATTAGGTAAAGAACCAGTCTGGTTTTATTTTATATATATATACATATATATATATATATAATACAAGGCTGCAATTTTAATGAAATCAATTTTGATAGAAATTTCTGAAAAAAATACTTTGGAACCAGTTTCAAAGTATTCAGCTTTATCAAGTTAGTGCTACTGAATACAAACTTGTTCTTTGGCTTTCAGTACACATTTATTACCCAAAATGGTTCCACTTGAATCATGTGGCAACCAACTTTGAAGAGGCACTGCAGATCATTTACTGGTAAAGAGAAGGTCAAGAGAAATAAACACTTCAACTGTTGAGTAACAGTTTCAACACAGCCACAGTATTACTAAAGTATTTAAAATGTGCTCAGGGAAGTTTCTCCAAATAGAAATCATTATTCATCTTCTTCAACTGAAGTCACAAAGTAAGATCTTTAGGAATAGTCATTCAATTATCTGAAATCTAATGCTTAATATCCTTATAAGAATGTTATTTTGTCCACAACATTGAGTAAAGTAGCATGCAGCGTGGAGTTACCATTGCAAATTAAGATGCTACAAAGACCTTACCACATCATCTGCCAAAGTTTTTATTTGAATATTCTATTAAAAAAAAAAAACACAAAAAACAACACACACAAATCAAAGAAAAAAAAGACAGTGTTACCTACTGCTTCATAATAAAGAAGTCTATTTCATGTATTTGAACATTAAATAGCATTTGAAATTTCACTACGTGCTCTAAAAAACAGCAGGTGGATGGACAGGGAATGCCCATCTTTGCCTTTTCTGGGAGAAAGCAAGAACGCATCCCACTGCCCCTTGTCCTGAGAACAGAACCATGGAGCTCCCCAGCACTGCCCCCAGCAGCAGCCAGATCTCAGGAGGGTTTCCAAATCCAGCACGGGCTCCGGGGCTGCCGAGGGCGTCAGCAGAGACACGGCTCCGGGCTCTGAGCTCAGAGCTCAGCCCTGTGCCCCAACTGCTGCAGCCTCCTGCTGCACTGAGCCATGCACAGGAGCTGCTGCAGCCTCCTGCTGCACTGAGCCATGCACAGGAGCTGCTGCAGCCTCCTGCTGCACTGAGCCATGCACAGGAGCTGCTGCAGCCTCCTGCCAGCTCCTGCTGCACTGAGCCATGCACAGGAGCTGCTGCAGCCTCCTGCCAGCTCCTGCTGCACTGAGCCATGCACAGGAGCTGCTGCAGCCTCCTGCTGCACTGAGCCATGCACAGGAGCTGCTGCAGTCCATCAGCTGGGGATGCACAAAGCACTCTCCCTCCCTCCCTCTCTCCTGCCCCTTCACTTCTGCCCCAGCAGGAAAACCCTGCTGACAGCAAGCACCGGTCCATTTTTACTGGTGGCCAAAAAAGCCACCCACACTGCACACCAGTATCAACCATCACCATCAAGGAAGCATTTGGTTCATGAACTTGGCTCAGCTGACACCAAGCAGTCGTGAACAGGAGTTAAGATCTAGAACTCACGGGGGGACACAATTTGAGAAGCATCCACACACTTTGAGAAGCACATGGATGGGACAGTGCAGAGGAATGACCCTGGCCCACAGCTCAGTCCCCACACTGCCACTTGCTCATTCCCTCCCAGCAGAATCATGTACCAATCAGAAGCACAAAAGCAAGAAAAACTTGATGGTTGAGCTAGAAAGACAATGTAATAACTGATAGGGAAAAAAGAAAATAAAAAAGCCACCCCTTGGCACCAGCAGGCCTATGCCTACCCAGCCTCTGAGCACCTGATGATTCAGAAAAAACTCCTCCCCTCCCTGCAGCCCTGCCTTTATTGCCAGCATGATGTGATGTGCTCTGGAATGTCCTCGGTCACTGGGGATGAGCTGGCCAGGCTGTGTCCCACCTCCAGGCCACCCACCCTGCTCCTGGTGGAGGCTCACAGGAACCAGAAACCCTGGAGACTGGGAAGGGCTGCTCAGCAAAGCTGAAGCACTGGGGTTCTTTCTGGCCATGCTGAAATGGTCACAAACGTGGGACACACACCAGATGGGCTCTTCTGAACAAACTCCACCTGAGCCTGACCCAGAACAGACATCTGCACACGCAGATGTTGACACCAACCTTTCATCTTCCAAACCAGCTCATCTCAAGGCCCTTCCTTACACCTCTCCTGTATTCCCCTCATCTGGACTCAGTATGGAATTTATCATCTTGAAATCAAAGCTAAGATATCCACTTTGATAAATAAACCTTTTAATTGAGACTACAGGGAAAAACAAAAGTAAAGCCTAACCCTGTTTTTAACCCAGAGACAGCCAGGCAAGTTTTGAAACTCCAAATGCATTTTAGGAGCTACTTGTACAAGAACTTTTTTTCCCCCTTCTCATTTAAGTACTGTCAATCTCTGCCAGAAGCTGGAACAGCATCATCTACCCCATCTCTACACTTACATTGCATTTGTCACTCAAACTCCTCAAGGCAAAGTACAGAACACTAAAACAAGACAGCACACTGCATTTTTTCAGAGCCTGCAAGCTCTCTTCCCAGAGATCCTTCTGGTGCACAAGCTCCACTGCTGCCAGCAGCCACTCCAGATAAGCAGCACATTTAACAGGGAGCACAGACACTGCAAGGAGCTGGAGGCAAAGCCAAGGCACTTCTGTACCTGCAGATCCTCACACAGTTTTGACAATCTCTTGTCCTAACAAAGAAATCACACTTCCAGGCTGATTTCAGAACATAACCCAAAAGTAGTTTACCTCCCTAGAAGGAAATGTAAGATATTGCAGATTCTGTAGTCCTCTAGCATTATTCTTTCAGCCATCTATGAGACAGCCAGAGCAACACAAGACAGAAAAAATCTATACTTCCCTAGCTTGTTAAGGACACTGACTCCTGTTTGCAGGGAAAAGGCTTCACAAAAATCTCTGAGGAAACATTTGCAGATAAGGGATATCAAATTAACATTTATAAGTATAAATACATCTACAATTTAAAACAACTGTAGATCATCTCTCTCTCCTAGCTATAATATCAACAGAAACCACAGAATTTCTTCAGCACCTGTACCAAAGAAATATTTCCTAGTGATTGACTTAGCTCTTTACTTGGAAGATTTAAGTGATAGAGCTTCTCCCTTTCAAACACAGCCTTTCCTGTCTATCAACAGTTAATATCATTTTCTATTCACTCTCCCCAGTTTACTTTATTCTGTGTAGCTGGCTACTTTTATGAGTACAGACAGATCATGACAGTAAAGCACACAAAAATAATAGCATACACTAATGCAAGTGCACCAGACAATTCTTTTATCTCAGAAGGTCTCAGCCAAGTTAATATTCAGAGTAATTGAAATCTTTCAGCAGAAAATGTATTCATAGATCACTACATTTATTGATGCAGAAATCACTGCTTCCTCGTGCAAACAATGCAGGCTACAGCAGCAACAATGTCACATTCACAGAATTAAATTACTTGAGGGAATTGCATCAACTTTTAATACAAAACTCAAGGCAAGTCTACTTTTTATACCTTTTTCTAACCTGTGCTTTAATAAAACCTTTCAATTCACTTAAGCTGGCCATGAGTTGCAAACTGAGGTGCATTTACATGGATTGATTACATTTAAATATTACTTTGCCATGTTGTTAATTGTTAGGCTCAGGAATCTCACTCTCACCACAAAAACCCCATCAGCAGTGATTCCCAGGTCAGCACATGCAGAATGAACAGTGACCAGCTGGGAAACTTCTGAACTTAACAGCAATTTTCAGAGCACTGCCCAGGCAAATCCTGGCCTGCTGGGACACCCATTTCTGCCACAGGCTGCAAGCTCAGGGAGCAGCTCCCAGCAAAGCTCCTTTCCTTGGGGTAACAACTGCAAACGTGACCTTCTCTTAACTTTCATGGTTTGTTTTTTAAACTGAGCTGATATTGCTGTTCTCTAAAGTTTACCTCAACTTCAACACCTGCAAAAGCCACGGTAAAGCTCCACTCAAGGACAAGAGCTTTTTAATTTGTATACAAGTAGGAAAGGAATAACTTGCCACGTGAGCAGAGCCAAGGGAGTTTAAAGGGACAAACCCACACTGGTTAATAGCTGAAGTACAAAAAGTCGTCTGCATCTTGAATTTAGGTCTTAGTCACAAAACAGAATTCACTCCTACAACCTCTGTTCTTCAGTTCAGAGAATGAATAATGTTCCCATTAGACAATTTAACCATCTGTTAACATATTCAGTTTTGCAATTAAATCTAAAAAGGCACCTAGGAAATTGTGAAAAGATACCCAAGTTCTAAATGTGATGTGCAGAAACCAGGACTACACGCTCATTTAGGCCTTTCAACATCTTTACCCATGATGAAGTATACCTGACATTTTGTGAAATTATATTTTTACTAATTTTATTACTAATGTTTGCTTTAGTATAATATTTTTCACACTTGAAGGAACATTCACCATGCTTTCAGAAAAACCTTGAAATGACTGTTGTAATCCATCTGCTTTCTCAAAAACACTGCAATTGAGCAACACCAATAGCTTTGTTACTATTGTTGTACATTTCCATTTGGTCTATATGACACCATATGGAAAAAATCTTGTTTGCCTTGCAGCTGCTTGCTTCACAAACTCCTTGAATATGCATTATTCCACTTTTTAAATTAAGGCTTAACCTAGAGCCTGAACATGGAGGAAAACACGAGTTGCCAAAATGCAGGTGGAGAACTGCTGGCATCCCTGAGTCAGGGCTGTCCCATGGCCTCCCCTCCCGGGGGGAAGCTGCAGCTCTGCCCAATTTCTCCACTTTTTCCCCAGGAGAATGACCATCCACAAATGAGCAATGATCCAGAAATAAATCTGCCAACTCCTCATGCTAAATACAGCCCGAGGGTGACCCAGGCTGGTAAATCATTAACAGCAGAGGGCATCAATTCTTGAATTGCCTGCTGGGAGATGCCTCAGCACTGCTCCCAAAAAGAAGAGAGGGAACACATGTCAGAGGTATGGCAACCATGAGGGACACTCCCCTCACAAACACCACGGGCTGAGCTTTTACAAAAGGGCAGATTAATTCAGAAACTGAGAAAAAAGAAATCACTGTAAACAAACACAATCAATTCCATCAGTTTTGTAACTGAAGATACAAAAGGACTTGAGGAAGACATCTGAACTAACTTTTAATATATATATAATTTGAAGCTCAAACTGCCATCACTCTTTTGAAAGGTTTGTTTCAGACAATGGTTTCTTGGTGTGCATTAATAACTAATTTTTTAAAAACAGAAGAAAATTATAAGCTTTTTCCAAAAGCTGCAGTTCCATGTCAGTCTAAGCCAACAAAACTGCTGGGTGTGAGACACAGAGCAAGGGTGGCAGCAGGACAGCCAGATCAGGTCAGACAACTGCAGAAACATCTGCCAGTGCAGAGGCAAATTAAGGAAATTCTGCCATTTTCCAGAGCCACAGCTGAAATCCAAACATTTCCCATCAAGTCTCCACACCAACCATATCAGAGGAGCTGCCCCTGCAGCAGCCCAGGAGCAGCAGGTTCATCCCTCTACACAGCTGCAAGGATCTCCAGCAGCCCTTGCTGCAGCCAGGACCTGGGGCCTGTTCTGATGTCTGGGCATGCTGCAAGACAGCTTTTGCTTTGAGCATCCTGAAACAGCACCTTGTGACAGTGCAGCATGCTCTTCATTGGAGACAGCATGATGTTCATCACAGGAAAACACAGCCTCTCCTCAGAATGCTCCACAGCTTTTACATTCCTCAGCTCACACTCCCAACAGTTTGCTGCTAAAACTTCTGCAAGTGAGACTTGGGGAAGAGCCAAGTTGCTTTCCTGCAAGGTGTGCCTAGCAGAAGCACGCTCAGCGCTGGATCTCTGCTGCTTGCTTTTCAAAAATGTGGCTGACTTGAGCTTTGACTTTTTAGGAAACTTGGCTTTTGCTTTTTGGTATTAATATTATTATTGAGAAGTGCTTTTGAAATATCCTGGAACAGCTAAACTGGAAAAACTAAGCCAAAACAATTCCTGATGTAGTCAGTGCAGACTCCATCTCAATTTTATGCTCAGACACAAGGAGTAGGATTGAGCTCAAAGTGGGATTGTGTGTGGCAGCACACAGCAGATCTGCTGGATAGCAACGCCTGATGTGCACTGAATTGCTGCTGCCCTTCTGCCCTGCTCCTGGCGCTCCTGAGTGCAGCTGCTGGCTCTGGGGAGAGCTGTGCTAAGCCCTGAGCTGGGTCAATGAAGAGCAGTGAGAACAGGCCTCCCTTTCTGCCTCACTTCCTCAAGAGACACCTTTCTCATTGTGACAAGATTCACCTTTGCTCTGACTGAACTGCAATCTTAGTTTTCACCCCTTTAACCGCAATCACACACTTTGAACCTGGAATTAATCTTTTGTTGTAACCTAAGTGTTTTCTCTCAAGAGGAGCAACTTGACAGAGTTGGTTTGAAATTACCTTAGAAAATGAAGCAGAAACTGCTCTGAGAAATTTCTTCAGTCTAATACCTATACACTATTTTTTTTTCATTTCTGCTTACTTGCTTCCTCTATGAGAGTGTATGCAAAGATAGCCCAGCACCCCTGCACAGGGAGAGGCTCAGGTTCTGGAAACTCCTCTTGCTGCTCTATGCAGACACAGCTTTGGTAAGATTTTTCACTGCATGCTGGTGGTTGTGTAGAACATCTCTTGCTCTTGTGGGTACAGCAAACACTGAAATAAGTGTCAGACTCCATTTGGATTTTCCTACGAAACCATTTGAGAAGTTAAACTGGCAGAATGCATCTGACTGATGCACTTAAAAATAAAGCAGAACACCCACAGCAAGCCGCAGGAGCTGCACTGGATACCAGGCAGCTCCCTGAAAATGGAATAGACTGCCTTTGACAGGCTTTGAGCAAGTGAGAACATGTGTATCTGCTTTGTTCAGGCTGTTTTGTAAGTGGTAAGAAAACCCAACCAACCAAAACACAGCCCACAAACAAACTGGCAGCAGAAGGGATGCAGGGAGCCAAAGGAGCAGGAATTCCTTGTGAACACTCACCATTCATTTTGTCTGTACTCAGCAGACTTGGAACATGGTCACAGGGATCATGTCAACAACTGCTTAGAATAATGTTTTCTGTCCTCCAAGACAGACCTGCTAGTACAGAGCAAGTACTTCATCAGAGCAGTGTTTGATCCCTACATTACAGTAAGCTGATGGAAAAGTCACTTTTTTCTCCCTTAATAATAAATGATGTGATACTAAAACTTGGAAAAATGAGTAGTGCTGCTCCTATAGCAGGGAACTCTGGCTTTTTCTCCAAGAAATTAAATTCAAGGTCGAATAATTTCAACAGGCATGGTCCATAATGTAACTCAACAGGCAAAGAACATGGGTTAAACAATGCACAGCTGCTGTGCCACACACAAGGTCCTTCTGTTCTTTTCCCTATTCCTTCCTGTTTATAGCTGCATCCTTAGAAGATTATTTCTTCTCTGGGGAAATAGGAAATGAAGCACCATGTGAACAGAGAGGAATTACATTGCACTTAATAATGAGTAACCCCATGATATCATTTGACTTCAGTACAGATGAAAGTCCCTATTAAGAAGAACATGGAATTCAGGACAATTAGAGAAACTTGTCAGAGACTATGGAGAATCTGTTATTTTCTATTAAAGGAGATAAGCAAAAAAAAAAAAAAGAGATGGTTTATCTTAATATTAAAGTGTTAAATGTGCTTTGGCTACTACAGAACACTCACATGAATTTTATAAAGGTTTTTCACAAAACAATTCTTTTGAAATATCAAATGTTAACTGATGGGATTACTGCTTATCTTAGAAGTCATTCAGGAATTAGTCTGAGTCACAGAACACTATAAACTAACTTTAATGGATTTAGGAAGCCTGTCCTGTCCACCCAAGCTTTGTCTGAAGTTCAAATATGAAGGCATATTAAAAATGCAAATTGCCTTTCTGGTTTACAGGCAGAAATTTTACCAGAGCCTTTTCTGCTGCACTCGTCACCTTTCCAGTTTGGGAGCATCTCCACCCAGCAACAGTAAACTGGAGGATGAAAACAAAACTCACTGCTGTGAAGTTGATACTGTAAAGTTCACTTCAGTGTGTCCAAAATCAGAAAGCAAAGCTCCTGTGCAGCTCCCAGAGAGGGGCAGGGGCAGCCTGAAGGATGAGCCACAGGCAGCTGAGCTCATGTGGCAGCTCTGGACCTGGGCATCCAGGGGTCACCCTCTGAGTTCCAGGCTCTGTGCTCAAACCTTCTGTTCTCCATTTCCCCACTCAGTGTGGCTGGCACAGAGATTAAAACAGGCATGGCACCAGGGTATATTCTCAGCCTGATGTGCTGTTTTCTTTCTTCTTCATGGAAATTCTTACCTGTTCTAATACAACTGGGACATGCAGCCACTTCAACTCTTAATAACTGTCAAGTTCTCATCTACTCATGTACTCACACAATTACAAATGCAAGCATCCAGCACAGCTCCATTATGAAACCAAACTACTTCAGAAGTTACTCAAATTTAATAGACAAAAATAATTCACAGCAAGAGCAAGAACACGAAGAACCAAAATGCATATAGGAAAGGAAATTTTATACTGCATAAGAATTAACAGCTTGTATTCTGTTATTAGGAGCTAGAATCTAATTAATCTCTTTGTATTTGTTCCTGACAAAGCTGCACATTAAAAAACACTAAACCACAGGCATCCCTAAAGTTCATTATAGCAACCATAATTAGCTCTCACCACATTCAGAAGGAGTAATGAACTGCAGAACTAACATTTTCCTGACCAAAGTACTTATTGTGTCTTGTTCCACCATCCCTGAGAGCCCAAACTGAATTTACAGAGCCACTCGTGAACACATAACCAACTAATTGTGACAAAAAGGTGTCCAAAAAGGTGTCCACAGGGACATTGAAGGTCTCAGGTAATTTCCTCTCCTCTTCATTCCTACACACGTAGCACAGTGCAGTTTGTTTCTGTGACTCCAGCCAGGACAAAGTTATTAATGTTTCACCAGCTAATCCCTGAACAAAGAACCAGGCCTGTGTCCCTCAGACCAACCTGCTCCCAGCAGTCCTGCAATTCTCACAGCCTTTGGAACCTAAAATTGCAGCTGCTGCTCTTCTGGCTGTAGAGCATCAGTCCTGTCACCAGGGGTTGGGATTCCACAGCACTATTCCCCAAGTATTTTAACACTTTTATTTAGAAACTTATTGTAAACTGCAAGGTAGCAGTGCTCAAAGTTCCACAATCCTCAAGCAAGTCCTTCTGTATTTATTCTCACTCAAGGGGACAACTAAATATATTAATGGGGTCTTGTTATAAAAAGGAAAGTTCATATTTCCACTCTAAGTAGGGCAGCAGTAAGTGTGTTAATATTTATATTTACACACACACAAAAATTATGAAGGAATACAAGTCAGAAGCTTTTCCAATGACATTGCTTTTAACCAGTCACTTTTACACTAACATTTTCCAACTTTGGTACAAGTTTAAACTGTTATAAACTGAAAATATTTTTAGTAACACCATGAAAAGAACACCTGTAGGCAACAGACCATCAGACATTCACCACATTCATTACTTGCTCCAGTGATTTTCTCTGAGGATCACTCAAAGGAAGGGAACCTTACAAGAAAGCTGCCTGCCACAAGCACCACCCTGACATTTCCCTTCTGTCACTGTCCCAGGAGGAGCCTGTATCCATCACAAACTCTTCAGAAGGTTTCTGCCTTACACAACACAGGAGGTGTGGTGACCTTACACTGTGCACTACACCTTCAGGCCAAATACTGCCACACCCAGGTGAACCAAAACCCTTCAGGAGCTGTATCAAACCAGACAATTCCCATGTGTGGCTTGTTCCAGAACTGAACTTTCAAGGTATTTCTCCATTTCTATAAATCAGAAGGGTCCATGATTAGACCATGATGTACATTACAATATTTCCCTGCCACAGCAGATCCTTCTCAGATCTGTGCTGCTGTCACACCATCCAACTGGCCAGCCATCAGGAGCAGAGGGCTGAAAAGCAGCCACAGTTTCATGGAACTGGTGGATGAACTTCAGACAAATCCACACAACAGGAGGAGTTAGAATGTGCCACAACTCCTGTCCTCTCAGTTCTAGCAGACAGCAAAGGGGTGGTTCTGACAGGTTCATTTCCATGACTTGTTTGTCCCACTGCCACACAAAACTCACGCCGAGGGGGGCACGGAGAGTGCTGAAGGCCACACTGCTCCCCAGAAAAGCCAGTTATTTAACTGGCACTCCTTTCTCCCATACAAGTAGTTGTTACCAGGTATAAAATATTTGCCTTGCAGGCTGTGTCAGTGCTACTTTTGTCACACAACATCCCACCTCTGGACTTGTTAGCAGGCTACACGTGCAAGTGGCAATCCCTGAGGTGCTAACTCCACCACTGCTGCAGCAAAAAGGCACTGCATTCCCAGCATCTGAGGATCAGTTTGATACAGAACCAATATTCAAGTTTAAGACAAGTTAGCTTTGTCTACCTGGAACTTTAGCAATTGCTACACAAATACTAAAGACAGTTTTTCAATTGGTAATATCTCAAAATTATCTGCTCTACTACCATAGCTGATTTCAAAAAACCCCTTATTTCCTCCTAAACAAAGTTACTGTGTTATTTTTTTAAAAATACTGAATGTAAGGCATGATGACATAAAAGCTGTAAGCAACTGCATAAAACCATTCATTTCAGTAATTTCCTAACTTCTTGTGCTTCAAGGTTGAACAAGTAACCTGATGAAGAACAAACTGAAATGGACAGTTGCTCCAGCAGCAACTGACATTGCTTGTTGTACCCTGAATTTGGACAAGGATGAAAAGAACCAGAGGGATGTTATTAGCCATTACTGCTTTATTGTTTACCTCTGGAGAACTGCAAGTGATGCAGAAAGCCTGAAGTCACCTTGTAACCCAGCCCAGGTTTTCAGGCAGATCTTTTCCTTCTGCAGGTCACCAGCAATCCCAGTGCCACACGAGCTTCACAGGCTGCTCGTGACACCAGAACCAAAGCTCACCCTTGAACCCCCGGGTTTTCACACTGCCTGACTCTCAGAAAGCAGCACTTCCATTTGCTGAGCTCACTGCCACTTCTCACAGCTGCCTTTCACTGGGCCGGGTGGAATCTGCTCCGCTTGCAAAGCTTCCTGTAGCGCACAGAAGCGCTCTAGGGCTCTGTCTCACAAGGAGCAGCTCAGGAAGTTTCATTACCACAGGCAGGCTTATCGCTGTCTGTATCACCTCACTTACAGTGTCAACAGCAACTCCCATTCAAAGCGGCAGCATTTACCCAAACAGCAGCACCAAGCACGCCCACCCTCCCATGCCAGCAGCAGTGCCTGACCAGAACAAGCCTCAGCAACAGAAGTGACCCAAGACATTGATTTTACTTTTCAGCAATGGTTGCACCCCAGATAACTTCACTTGCTGGAATATCCTGACTTTGATCTAGTAAGACCAAGCCTCTTTTAGAACACAAGTATTTTGGTGCACTTTTTCCTCAAGCATACACTTGAAACAAGAACTCTGTAGGCCTGCACAGGTTTCACTGAGGCACTGTGATTTCAAACGTAAGACGTTTGAGTTGATTGCCAAAAATCTCTGCTCAACCTGACTCATAGTTCACGTATGCAGTACATAGATATCTACAGGAGTCATGCAAGAAGCACACTGTTTGTTTGTGGGTCTGTTTTTTTATTTTTTTGTGGGTCCTGCAGCACACAGTCTGTCTGACAGGGATTGACAGGCACAATTTCAATCACTCCACTCCTGCACTGATATGGGTGGTGCAACACAGCTGGGAAACCTCTCCCAAGCACATTCAGCTCATTTCTGCTTTAAAGCTACTTCATAAAAGGTTTTATCCCACTGTTTGACGCCAGGTTATGGCACATTAGTCAGAATGTTGAGTTCCTAGATTTTGATTCATCTCAAAGCTCACGAGGTTTAAAAGACTTCAGTGTTAAGCACAAACAATTTCTGCTTTTAAAACAAAATATGAGATGCTGCTTGGGTGAATCACCAAAGCCACTTGCTCTCCAATTAAAGGAACTCTCTCTTCCCCTTAACAATTTGTTTTGCAAGTTACACGACATCTTTCTCCTAATCTGATATTGCAGGCCACGCCACACTGAGAAGGCAGCCCCTCTCAGAGTGTGGTTTGCAGTAGCAGGGGAGTCCTGCACTGAACAGCTCCCACACAGAGCCAGAGGGAAGCTGGCGTGAAGCAGCGTGTGCTAGCATGGCACTGGCCACCAGGTGCTCCTGCTCATCCTAAACCAACACCAGATATTCACCCGAATTAAAAACACCACCTAAAAACACTGGCCAGGTTCATTTCCAGTTACAGCGCTCTAACACTCCCAGAGCACCCCAAATCCTGTCACAGCAGCTCTTTCCAAGTGCTGACTCACAGAATCACAGGTGTGCCAAAGGATCTCATTCTCCCCTCAGTGCAGTCCAAACTCCTGCCCAAAAAGCAGGGACACCCACCAAACTCACACCAGCATGCTAACGACTCTGTCCAGGTTCAGAACTCGCAAACCTCCAAGAACAGTGACCTCAGTGTCTCTGACCAACAGATACTCAATCAAATTCAAATTATCTTCCCCTTAGAGTGTCCTCTCCAGCAACCTCTCCTGCCCCTTAATGTGACCTCTGTCTCCCCTTCTTCTGCCATGAACTTCTGTGAACTTCTGACTTAGACTTCTCAACCAAAAAGATGGTCAACTTGCCAAGCCTCACCAGCTCTGTCAAACCAGATACTCTCAAGCACTTCCCACTTCCTAGGTCCTGACAGAATTATCTATTTCCCACATGACTGAAGCGTGGAGGAGAACAGAGAAGATCTGAGTTAAGCATTAACCAGCAGAGGAATCCCAGCCATCTCCCTGACAACCTCAATTTAGTCTGTTTGCCCTAGCAGAAGAGGCATGCTTTTAAAAAAGCAAAACAAGCACGTTGCCAAACCCATGGAACTGCTCTCTGCCACCTCCTGCCAGCCTATTCTCAGGGCTGATGTGAGATCAGATGATTGTTTGCCAAAACAATTTAGATTTTTTTCTGTCCATTTCACTGCGAACAAAAATGACGACAAAAATACCAGGAACTTATTCCAACCTCGAGTCCTTAAGGCAGAAAAAAATGAGGGAAAAAAACCCCAAAACACCAACCCAGAGCTCCCTCAGCAGCAGTTCTGAGCCCAGGTGCTCATCACACTGCTATCAAACTTCAGTACAATGCTCCAGTTCGCACACTACTGCTATAAAATTGGAACTAAATTCTCATTGTGCAGTTCTGTCACATCCAACAAATTGTACGAAACCTGAACGCCTCTCCCAACTACCCAAAGCAGAAAACAAAAGAATTTGTAGTTCTGATAGAGCTCACCTTTAATTATTTGTGTGTGTACCTACTCATCAATTGTCTCACAGAGGAATACTTTAGAGCACTGTTTCCTTTCCCAGCACAGATTCCCTCTCAACAGCCCAGCCCTACTTCCTGTCAATGAGGAAAAATTGCCACTGGCCAGGCTGCAGCCCTTAAAAACCCCACCAAACAAACCCCCACACTCTGCAGGCCAGGCACCACTGCACACCTTGGAGTTTCAGGTGAAGGGAACAGGGAAATAAAAACTTCCCACCTTTCTATTCTAGTTTCCCTTCCCTCAGGATAATGACTTCAGTTCCTAGCCCTCTGTCACCTAGAGCCATTTTTATCGTATAAAAACCCTTCTGCTGGACGTCTTCCCAAGGATTTGCCTAATTTCAGCTCCTGTGCCAGGAACCAAAAATACTTTCTCCTCTCTGTGTAGCTGCACACCCTCTCCCACCGAGGCCTTGCTCAGCACTCCCTGGATGTGTGAAATAAGTTCTGGGAAGAGGCACGCTCCTGGCAGCACAGAGAGCTCCCTGAATTACACCCAGCACATGACAGAGCACAGGTTGATTCATCTCTGAAGCTCAGTGAGCTGTAAGTCACAAAGATGAACCAAGAAAATCTCCACACCCAGCTCTGAGGAACTCTGTAGATGAACTCAGTGACAATTCAGCACTGGCACAGTGTGGCTTCTCTGCCACAAGTCCCAAATACACTTTATCTCACTTGCACAACGAGGGGAACAGGGATGAGGTGCAGGTAAGAGTGCTCTCCCAATGCCTGAAGACATTGGCAGCCTCAGCAGAGCCAATTCCTCACTCAGAATTAAAGCCAACACAATTTCATAGCACCACTCTCCAGTATAACGATGGAGCCTTTCTCTGATTACAGGCTTGCTCTTCCCTTCCAGCCCCATGGCAGTTACTGATAAATCTGCCTGTCCCGTCACCCCAACTCAATTTAAAGCACACCTGAACCCCATTCCTTTTTCTCCCTCAAAAGGAAACCTGTGTTCGTGCCAGGTTTAAACACCATTTGTGTACATCACGTCCAGAGTGAGAGAGATCTGCTTTGCTATTCAACCCACTGACTCAATTACATCCTCAAAGGCCAGTCACTGATCCCAGGGCAAAAACTATCTGTCAGAAGGCTCTGATTTGAGCAACACATCCCTGCCCTGATCCACGGTGCTGCTGGACTGCAATCATCCACCCCCTCAAGAAACAAAAGCGTATTGCTGTGAATGCAGTCAAATATTAACATAATGTTCTTTTTTTTCCCACTCAATGGAACAATGAAAGTTTATTCTAGTGATTCTAGAACAACTGAATAGACCATGCAATGGAAATAGTCATCCTGTTCAATCCAATTTTGAGCTCGTTTCACTTTGATTTTTCAAATTATGTGCTTCTATCAGAACAGAGTTCTCTTCTGCTAGAGCAAAATTCAAATTTATTTTCACAGCTTCCAACAGAAGCAGTTCCCTGGGTGATTTTTGAATCAGTTCCCTGCAGGAATCTTCAGGCAGCCTCCTCAGCTACTTTAGCAGGAAATAGTACAGGTAGTACAAACACACCCAAACGCCTTCTTCATACAAAGTTCATCATGCAAGGAAACATGAGTTTGTTTCCAGTAACACCAGGAAACAAAACAAGACACCACATCTGCTTCTCTTTTGCCAAGATACACACGGTCACTTTTAAAACAAGCACAGGTCAAGTCATTCAGGCTTCTGGCATCCCCTGAAACAACTGTAACTTTTCTATGCCTTTAATGTTATATATTCACCAACTTCCCCATATGCCAACTTCATTTCCAGCGACAAAAAAAAAAAACCACACACACACACACAAAAAACAAACAAAAAAAAAACAACCCACCCAAACAAACAACAAACACCCAAAATGCTGATTATCTAAAAGCTCTATTTTCACTGCAAGGAACACATGGTGGGAGAACTTCAACACTTAGTCTGCCCAGCATCTGGGAAAACCCTTGCAACAGGTTAAATAAAGTTTGTAACTAGCACTCTCTCCAAGGAGAGGACTCAGGGAGTTTGAAGCGTCTGCTACACTGTTGCTCTCGAAAATATAACCAAGGACTGAGCTAAATGGGGTGAAATCGACACGTGTAAGTAACAGATGTAAACAGTCACAGGTAAGCACTCTCATTAGCTGCTTCTGCGGCGCTTATGGAGCGAGACACAACGCAGCGATGTGCCCTGAACTGCACCTGCATTTCCACTGATCAGCCCTGTCAGTAAAGAGCCCAAAGAGCGCGGCCATAAAAACCTAAAGAGAATTTATGGACAAAAAAAAAAAAAAACAACAAACCCCGTAGGAAAACCACCCAGTTTTTCAGATGACTTTGCCACCGAGGCGTTCCGTGGGCAAGCACGTGGTGTGCCTCAGCGTTCTGGATTGTTCAGGCAGGGCCGGCCGCGCCCGTGCTCTGGCACCGAGCGGGGCAGAGGTTGCGGGGCAGCGCTGTCCCTGTGCCTGTGCCTGTGCCTGTGCCCTCCCGAGCGTGGGGACTGCCCCGGCCCGGCCCCTCCGAGGAGCCCCCGAGCCCGGCGGGGCAAACGCGGGGCTTCAATCGCGGAGCGGCTCCCACGGCCCCGGCCGCGCTCCCCGCTGGCAGCGGCGCCTCCTCCTCCTCCTCCTCCTGCTCCCGCTCCCGCTCGGGCCCGCCCGCT